>VXAZ01004652.1:0-39099 GCA_013399875.1 Gymnorhina tibicen
TCTTTTTTATGTTATACTGCTAACTTTTCTTGAAGTAATATAGATTAAAATTTATAAATTTATGGACAAAAGACCTTTTAACAAAGTATATCACTTGTTGTTCAATTGAACATACTAGAGCAATAAAACAAGGAGAATAGTAAATAAACAGGTTTAGGAATCAAAGTTGAAATGAAAGAATGAATGTGTGGAGAGATAATTGTACTTGTTTGCTGTTTAACTTATAAGGAACTTTCCATAACAGTAGACAGATTAGATCCAGCTCCCAAAGCCTGGGAAATAAGGAGACATTTGAGTAGGCAAAATGTCAGTGAGTAGGAGAGGCTGATGTTCATGTAGTTAAAGTATTGACTTACTGTATACATGGAAATTCCATGGATCGATTTGCAGCTTTTGCTAAGCCAAATTTTGAAAACCAGTTTTTGTATGAGGAAAAGTAAGGGCTTTTTAACTCTGGATTAAAAAGGGAAGATACCTGGTGTTGACTGGAGTGGTCCTTGCTTTTGCACGCAGGGTAGGCCAGAGGACTTAAAGTATTGTCAAAGCTGCACAGCAGAATTCCAAAAAGAAAATCAAGTCTTCAGTAGTTCTATTACCCAGTCACTACCCAAAACCTCACTATTCTTTTACAAGATGAACTATAACCATAGTTAAATAGAGGAATTTTAGAATAACATTGGACTGTGTATATTGTTTTCTCTTTAAGGAACCCCAAGTCTTCTAAACCTAAGACACTGTACATGAGAAACACTGGAATTTCCTCATGCATCTGATGACTTTGAACATTTTGTCTGACATCTTTGAAATGTCACTGCCAAATAATGATTAGCAGGCTATTTTTCATTTATTGTTTTATGCCACAGTGGATTTGAGATAATTCAAGCTGATTCATGTCTAATAGCTGTAGAACCGTATATTTTTGCCTGATACTAAATAATAGATATTGGATGGATTTGAGCCATAACACTGAATTACTCTCATATAGTGATGCTTCTGGAAAAATATGGTAGGTTCGTATGTTGTTCAGCACTGAATAAATCAACATGTGTGTATTTAATGAGCTGTTAGCTTGAGTATTGATTTATCAGTTATAATATAGACAATGAATGCTTGAATATTTGCAATGTGTACAAAGCAAGCCTTAGTCTAAGCTACTCTGGTTTTGTTTGTGGGCAGGTGAGCCTAAACCTGCACTAGCTAGTTCAGTTTTGATAGTGATTTGGACTGAGCTTAAAAAATAGGAAGGTACATGTTGTTTCATTATCTGACTGGTGCAGGTGTTCTTCGCTTCATTCTTTGGGGCAAGAATTGTTACTTTATATACAGTGATAGTGATGCTGGAACACCTGTACTTTAAATGATACCGAAGTTTGGTCTAGTAATAGTTTCACCTGCTCATTAACTTGAAAAAAAATCCTCAAAAAAACAAACAAACCAACAAAACTTCAAGATATCGATTTTTTATTAACAAATCTTCAAGAGGAATCCGTTTTTATTTGAAATAGTATTTCTTGTGACAGTACATTGCATTAGTTTTCTTAAATGTGTGTGTATATATATAGATATGTAATGGTTTAACCCTAGCTGGCAGCTAAGTACTCACTCCCAGTATCGTCCAACGCAGCAGAGTTGGAAAGGAAAGGTAAACTTCACAGGTTGAGATAAGAACAGTTTACTATTTTAAAAAAGATGAATAAACTAGTCATAATAAAAGTACTACTACTACTACCAATACTCCTACTTGTAACTAAAAGCAGAAAGAGAGAAATAAAACCCAAGAAAGAGAAGTGAGGTATGGCTCAGCTGCTCACCTCCTGCTGACTGATGCCCAGGCTGTCTCCCCGCAGTGAACAGCAGCTCACAGCCAGCTTCCCCCAGTTTATACACCGGGCATGACGTCCTGTGGTACAGAATATGCCGTCGGCCAGTTTGGGTCAGCTGACAAGGATGAGCTCTCTTCTAGCTTCTTGTGTACCTGATGGCTGGCACAGCACAGAAACAGAAAAAATCCTTGGCTTAGTGTTAGCACTAGCTAGCAACAACCAAAACATCAGTAATCAAAACATCAACAAACAACATTCAGTATTCTCACACTGAATCCAAACCATAGCACCGTACCAGCTATTCAGAAGAAACTTAACTCTATGCCAGCCAAAACTAGGATGTTTGTATCACACGTAACTTACATCAAGTAAAGCTAAAGCCTGCCTTAATTTCTATGAAATAATGTCTCCTTTTTGTGTTTTTTAACATGATAATACACTTAAAAAGTGAGGTGTGGTAGTTTAACTGTGACCTCTCCTAAATTCAATCAGCTGGACTCTTGTACCACTCTCCTCTAAAGTAATATAATTAAACTCAAATGAAGGAGCTACTCCAGTGCCAAACTCTGAAGATGACTTAGCTTTTGAATAACCTATGCCTTACTTAACCATATCTGCTTTAAATAAATTCCAAAGGACAGTGCCCATACTATGATCTCTCCCCATTTGAAATTAACAAAAAATGTAAAATGTTGGCAATGTGCATATGTGTGAGATGCAATTTTTTTGTTATGTTACTAAGTTTTTAGCCGGTTTCATAATTATTTTTGTATCACTTCTTGGTATCTAACTATTTATGAATATCATACATTAGCTAGCTAGTTTGCAACTTTGCAGATAATTTTAAGGCTTCATCTTAGCTGTAAACCCCTTGTATGTTTTGGGGAATGCTATGTAAGAAAACCCATTCAAGACTATGCTTTGTTTGCAATAACTTTTTGCAAGGCAAAATAATTTAGTACAGTACTTAATTATATCAAGTTTCAATCTGGTTCGTGGTATTTTTACTCATGCCCTTGATATGTCACTTTAGTTAGATTATTATTCATTGAATAATAGTCTTCCTTTCCACCTTAGAAGCATGTTGGACAATCATTTGGAGAATGAAAACTTGCTATTTGAAGACAATAGAAAAAACGATCATTGACCAATTTTGAACAAGATTTGGGAACCCTTATTTGTGCCATCTATATTATAATTGAATTGATTTATATATTTATTAAGCTGACTTAATCAGCAAATGTTTAATATAAACTGTGCATATGGTTCTGATCCAACTTGTTATTATCAGCTGTGCTACATGTATCAAAATATTAGTAAAAATGGCAATTCATTTAGCAGAAAAAAAGTTGTAAGAAGCTTTAAAATCATATCACATTTACATTATTTTGGGGTCATTTAAAAGATTTTATTTTGATGTCATGATTGTATGTGGGAAAATGTCAGCAAGGACAGTAATAAAAAATTAAAAGATTCATGAGTTATATTCCTCTGTGAGGTCCAGTCAGAAATGAAAAGATTTTGTATTGTAGAGACAGTAATTTTTGATATTTCATATTCTTGATTTTGCTAGTGTTGAATTTGCTGTGATTTCTTCGGTCTGTGAGAAGAGGCAGATGCAAAGTAATGGTATTCAGAGTTAGAACGTGATGTTACAATATGCACAGAGTCAAGTGCAGGAGGTGGAGGAAAAAATGTATGGGCTACTACAGTTCCTCTGTGGGACTGTAGTCACTGTCCCAGAACACTGAGGTCAATTTTATCCCTTTATTAAGGTGCAGCTTAGTGACAGATATCCATTTCACCTCCTCTGTAACTTGCTTTCTGGGTAGTTTCTGTAGTGGAAGTGAAGAAGAGCGTAATTGATGTGAAAGTTTTAAGTAATTTCTGTCATTTCTGCCCTCTTAGTTTTCTTATTGAGATCATGTAAATTTCATTCAGTTTTTCCTTAAGTGGGTATCCTCGTTTGAACTCTGCTCTCAAGCTCCCAGTAGACGTGTGCTTTGTCAAATTCCAGAACAACGTGCCCAATGTATGTTTTGTTTTTTCTTTATTTTGATGGCACTAAAATATATGCAAATGATTAGATATTGATGTTCTTGATATAATAAGCAAATTCCTACAAAATTAATTCCATTTAATTACTTGGAAAGGAAAAATTCTTTTACTTCCTACACAGTAAATGGCAGAGTTCTTTCTCATGTTCAAAATACAGCTATCTAAAATTGGTGGGAGATGTTAGAATTGCAGACTATTTAAAATTTTGTCTTCATTAATATCTCAGTTGGGATCAGGAGAGCATTTTCAGGCATATCTCACCACTGTTACCAGTTAAGACACTCTGCATCTTAGGTAATTTTCAAAGTTCATGGTCTCAAGAAAGAAAATACATTGCTCCAGGAGTGCCTTTAATGCACTGCAGTTGACAGCAGAGACTTTTACTGGCTCACGTAGACATAATGTTCATTAAGGTATCAGAATTCCAGTTCCACCTTACACAATTTAATTTGGCTGTTTCTTTTTTTGTGTACTGCCGTGCTTTTTACGATTATATAATAATTCCAGCTGTATTTTGACTAAATGAGCTGTAGTATGCTTTTGATATCAACAGGGGTAGTACAACGTGTTCTAAGGCAAAACCACACGGGTCTAGAATACAAAAAACCAGAAGCACATACTCCACTTTTGTCTGTCTTATTAATTAGGGAACACCTTTGCCTAATAAGCACTGTTGTGTCAAATAAGAAATATTGTTCAAAGTGACTACTTTTCTTCCTGGTTTTGACTTCAGCTGCCTGCAATAAAGTCCCTGTAGGTGCACATAAAAGTAAGCCTGCTATCCTGTTTCAGAAATGTTGGCAATAGTCTCCCCACTTATTTGCTAGAGAGGAAAAAGAGAAAGGAAAAGTGGGAAAATAAGATAGAGGAAAAATTATTTCTGTGACCTTTTCTAGGACTCATAAATAATTGGATTATTTGCCATACAGACAACAAATATTTTCCTGTTTGAAGTATTTTAGAGGAAGAGCAGCACATGCAGCAGCCAGAATTCTTGTGTTCAGACTCGATAACTGTAGGCAGGTACTTATTAGTCAACACAGGATCTGAATTGAACCTGACAAGATGTCAGTACACCTACTGACCTACAGTGTGTTTATCTTAATATTGTTATTTTCCTTTACATGCTATGGAAAAAGATCCATACTCTTCTCACAATGATTTATCCAGTACAAGAGAATTTATACTTGTTTCACATGAAATAGTTTTGGCAGCAGAGGCACAAAACACATCATAAAATGACAAAGACCAGTACCTGCAGTGTCTGAAATACATTGTCTTAAGCTTGTTAGCCTTATTTTGCCATTCCTAGAATAGATCTTGAGGACTGTGGTCAAATTTCTTTCTGGCAAACATCTCTTGCTTCTTGCAGTGACCTCTCTATAGAAAAGTGAGATTTTTTTATTACATGATATGAAAGATTCTAATTGGTGAATTTAAGAGCACATGTATCTGTTGTTTTTTCATACAGTTTAAATAGCTACAGATAGATTTTCTGGAGAGGCCAAGCTAACAAGTATTTGTTAGCTGCCTGCAGTGGTTTCCTAATAACACACTATTGGACTTGATGTTCACAGTAAAGAAGAATTTCAGTTTTAAGCATGAGGAATGTGGTGAGTAAGCAAGCAGGAGGAGAAGGGTATGCTCTAAGGGAAAGGTCAGCAGCTTTCAAGCTTATTATGCTACACCAGACATCATGGTTTAAGCAGCCACGACAGTGTAATTGGACAAAAGGTCGAAAATGTGTGAAATGATGTCATGATCCAGTACTTCTGTGTTTTAAATTGTGTATGGCTAATTACTGCCCAGTTCCTCATTTTTACTACCTCTTGAGTTTTTTAATGACTTTGGGTTGCTGATCTGCTATTCTTCCTTTCTGATTTGATCAGATATGAGGCAGAAATGTGTAGTCTATACCAGTGTGCTAAATATCAGAATTCATGGGTGCGTATGTTGTTGATCAATGGCCATTACAGAACAAACAAACCAACAAAAAAAATCTCATCCTCCTCTATTTTAGAAAAAAACACAACAAATAGCATCTTATTTTTGCTATATGGAAATACAAAGCAACTTATTAAAATTTGTTTGACATCCAATGGTCAGTTCTGTTCAAATATTTTAAAATTCTTCTCCTTTTTTTCCTCATTCTATTATTATAGAAGGCCTGATGTTTGCTTCAGAAAGAAATATTAAAAAAAAAAAAAAAGGAAAAGGAAAGAAATGGTAGTCTTGTTCCAAAGGGTTTTTAGGATGTTAATTCAGTCATATAAAGTATATTCGCTGTGCCATTGAATGCAAGAAATTTCACAGAAATGTTGTAAAATGTGTAGCACTCTGCATCTACTGGAGAAATATGTTGTCTCAGGTTTCCAGTCTATTGAGTTTCTACTGTTTAGGTATTCTCTTCTTGTCAATCTGGACTCCCACTGTTGCTCATTGTATAATCAGGTACATTTTTATTAGTGTGTCTGCAAATTCCAAGGTTACGGAATTCCCAGTTGGATGCAAAACACTCTGCTTAGTGTCAAAAAGACATTTGCAAAAGCTGTATAAGGGTTGCAGCCTATAATTAGTCATACTGGTATAGAACAATCTTGGTTCCAAATTGCTCATTCTCTTTCTTACAGCTCAGAATTCATATTTTAATTTGAGGAATCTGGCATGACCAAGAAGTAATGATATTGGAAACAATAAATCATTTATTTGTTAAACCAAACCACTATCAGATATAAGCAAGGTGCTTTTGCCCCTTTTTGAAACTACTTAATTAACTTTCAAACTACATGCTATGTGAAGTCCATAGAAGTTATCAGTCTTTTTCTGCTAAGGCTCAGCTGGTTCTTACGAAATCCACCTAAGAGCATGTTAAGCAAGGCCTCCATAGAAGTTAGTAAAGGCTGTGTAAAGCTCTGTTGTCCTCAAAGAGATGTCCTTCATGCACTGGAAAATATAATGCCAATACCGCAGCCTTCTGGGGAAAAAAAAGGGAAAAAAAAGAAGAAAGAAGATGACGATGCTTACTGTTTCTCACTTTTCTTTAATTAGTCATGGAATTATGTAAAGACAGGAAGACTCTTAATATTGAAAGTACACAGGGCCTTAATTATGCTTAGATTCTGCCTATAGAACCACAAAAAATTGTCTCGAAAGTAATTTTTCGCTTTTTGTGTCTGTGTTGTGGCTACACAGCAGTCAAAGTATACAGAAGGAGAGGTCATAAGAGGTCAAAAAGCCTGTTTCTGTGCCCTTTTTAAGACAGCTAATAGTCTATTAAAAATATCTTGCTGGAGATGTCTCATGTGTTCTTCCCATTGATTTGGTTTTTGTCAGACGAGAAACAAGTTTCTCAGTTTTACTGCTATAAACCCCAGGCATTCCTTTCCCTCCCCTAGTTCTTGGTTGATGACCTGTCTTTTTTTGATTCTTTTTGTTGTATATCACAAAGCTGAGAACAAGGTGTCTATAAGTTGAAAGCAAGTTTTATTTTGTCACTTGCTCATGCTTTGTGCTTTTCAGAAAACTGGATAGCATGACCAAATGTTATACTCAGTACATGTAAGACTCTGAACATAAAAAGAAGAGCAAAAAAAAGTCTGCCACTTGAAAAATTGTTTACATCTAACTTTCAGTCTAATTCCTTAGTGATAGGTGGGAATTTTTTTTGTATCTTGAGACATATTTTTAAAACTGATGTTTTCCTCCTCTGTACTTTTCTCTAGTGTTTTTTTAATATACACAGATGTATTAAACATCAGTATACTATGCATTAGAAAACGTAGTTACATCAGCTCATATAAACTAATAAAAATAATGAAAATTCCTTTTATAGAGGGAGAGGTAATCCTACTTATGACAAAACCATTTCTGAAACAGAAGAGCAGCGACACCAGTAGCATAAGCAGAAGATGCTGTGTAGCTCCCATCCCCTTAGGAATGCTGCATAAAACACTGCAAGTCTAATTAGATCTCCAGAGAGTAGAAAAGCCCATTTGACAATTTAAAGACAGCAGTACCAGAGCACTTTTATTTCCATAGACTTAGAATCTGAGTTACCGTTGCATGAGGCGTGTGAATGTAGAATTCGATATTTACAGAAAGTCAGTACCATTGAGCTTCACGGTGTTACGAAAATGATGCCGGGTCTTTTTATAATTTGTTTTAGCAGATGAAAGACAAGAAAACAACATGAAAGTGTAGAAAGGAAGTATATGGCTACCCACTATCAAAAGTAATAGGTTAGTGACCTTACTTGCACAAACTGGTGATTATAGCCAATACAAATTTTCAATACTAATGCTCAAGAAATATTTTTACTCTGTGATATATATATGTATACGTATATTTATAAAGTATTTTAACACTGAACTAATTTGAAAACTTTCTTTTTCTTTTCCCAGATGAGATTTCTGACCAGCATAAAATAAACCCTTATATTAATATTAAATTAAACATATATTTATTATAAAGTTTGTGTTTGGTTTATCACAAGTTTCTAAAATACAACACTTGGAGTCAGATACTGTTTGCAGAAATGTAGATGCTTTGTGATAAACAAACTTGAAAATTTTCATTATTTGACTGAAATGTGATATTATGGGTTTTTTTCTTTTTTTAATTTTTATTTAATCCAACTTCAAGGAGCGATAGGACTGAAGGAAGAAGAGAAGGATCATCAGAACACAGTAAAATTTGGGCTGAGAATGACCTCAGCATGGGCAAGGGGGTGTTAATTTCATGTCATCTGTAAACTTTATTAAAAATTGCTGTAAAACATTTCATTTTTCAGGTCATTATTAGCAAGATCTCTGGATCCACTCCAGTGAAGTTGGGAACAATGAAACTGGAGAAGACAAAGGTTATGAACATGCACTGCCTAGAACCTGCAAGTGTGGCTCTCCTCAGTGCTGATGATTAGTAAATGATGATCTCAGTGCTGATTATTAGTAGAAAAGTTTTTTTGCTTCCCCTTCTATTAATCCCTATATTTGATTTATAGGTCTGAGATCTAAACAAGTTAAAGCTATGGACTGACTTATCTGTTGTATTAAAACATCTCTAAGGTGAAAAGAACTCTGGATGGAGAGAAAAGAAGCCTGCAGTTTTTCAGAGATGGCCTAATCCACAGTGGACCAATAGGTTTAATATGTAGATAGGTGAGAATTCTCCAAGATGGTGATGTTTTGGGTTCAGTAGCTTGTTAAAAATTTAGTGGTAAACATAATGCATCACTGTAATGGTGCATCTAACCTGTTTCTGATAGCAAACAAACTATGCCTAACACAGTATACTGAAACAGGATGAACGTAAATTATTTCTTTCCCCAGTACTTTTATATGGTCCAATCATTCTGGTTACACATAGAGATTCTACTAGCTTTCTTATTTTTAACAGATTACCTATCTCCCCTTTTGCTGTTGTCAAATTTTAGCATTTGCATCTTCCTCAGGCAAAGAGTTCCTTAGCTTTACCACATATTTTGAGGAGAGCCTTCTGCACTGTTTGTCCTAACCTGACTTCTCCTTTCATATGGACATACTATTACTTTTTTTGGGAGAAATGGAGGAAAATATATCCCTCTCTGTGATGCTGATTATTTTAATAACATCTGTCTTGGCTCTTCTATCTATGTGTGATGTAGGTATAATATCATACCAATACTGTTTTAATGTTTCCTGAGCACTATTCCTAACTTTGAGTCTGCAGGCTGTTCACGTCAAAGAACATTTGATTTTGAGAAATTTTGTAAAACATTTATCTGCTTCAAATAAAACTCTACAGGCAAGAAGAATTAACCTTGCAGTTTGTGTCAGATGCGGTATATGATTTAGTCAACAAAACTGGAAAAACTTAGAAATAATGAATAGTCTAATTTCTGCTACTCCAAAAGTACACGTTTGGAGGTTAATCACAGTCTGAGGGTCCACTTGGACTTGGAGATGGAAAGGGTTATATGTTCTGTTTTTCAGATATTTCACAGGTCACTGATTCAGCTTTGAGAAGATGGTATGTGGACTTGTCTTCCACGTGGTAGGATGGGTCTGTGTAAGTGATAATAAAAAAGGAGCTTTGTCCTGATGCCAGGTTCCTCTGACCTTGAGATGATGCTCTTGCCTGTCTGTAGATATTGATTTTAGAATTCTCTTTTGGCTGGACAAGACATCCATAACTACTGGGCTGATTTAAAGATGAATAGCAGCAAAACTTCTTCCTTCCTCCATTTGGACTTTGTAAATTATGGTTAAAATCTATTATAAATGTATGCATTTCCTTTTCCTCTATCTAAAGAAATTATGAAATATTGAAGACAAAATTGAAATTTAAATTTTAATCTAAAATGCTTTCTTTCTAAAACTGAGATTTTAAAATTTTTGAGTTGAAAAAAAACACAACTGAAGGTTTTCAGCTGGACTCTGTAGACCTCAGGCCAGATTTGGAAAACAAGTGATCCTGATGGAGAGAAAAAAATAGTTTTCAAAATAGTTTTTGAAATATTATCTTAACTGAAGTTAACGATATAAAGGGAATAAAAAATCATTTCAGCGTCAATAAGGTATGGTAAATAAATAAATGGATATAGGTAATTGCTATAATTTCTTTGATACAAATAATAAAATAAAGGATTGCCTAACATTGGTAAAAAAATGATAACTTTTTAATTACATTCTTAGGGAATCTGCCAGGTGGGAATATTTACATGAGACTAAATTTGCAACCAGAGCTGGAGTTCCTCTTTTGTTCCACTGTCATGAATAGAAGTATATTCTATCTTAAGACAAATAGATATATCTTGTTTGTTATTTGCAGTTGAACTGATTGATCAAGTGTTGATTCATTCTTTGCTTCTGCTACATTCCTTTACGGATTCCTGGTATTTTATTTCCTGCTTTGTGACTTAGCTGAATTTGTACCGAGATGACCTGCATTTTTTGTAGCTTTTTTAAAAAAAATAAAGTCCTTAAAATATGTTTTATGGAGTTTATTAGGGTAAAGCTGAGAGTTTAAATGGCACGTGTTTCTGTTTCTGAAAGACAGCTTCTGCAAGGTCAGATCGCTGGGCCTGAAGAAGGTGAATGGACTTCTAAAGGTCTGAATGAAATTTGTTAGCAATATTTTGAAGTATCTTCATTCATCAGTTTATTTAATTCTAATAACATAAAATGGTGTTATATAAGCCTAAATTCATACGTGCCCTTGTTCCTTCTACAGATAGTGCTGAAGAACAACAACCAAAAACTTCAGAGAAACCCCTAACAATCGAAAAAAAGTTGCACCCATTGTACCAGCACTGGCTGTAATAGAAATTACACAATTTTTAGTATTTTATTTTTTTAGTATATTACATTTTCCTCCTCCTCAGCATGTTTTAACAAGCATGCTGAGAATTTAGCTTAGTAATAACTAAAACATTAGCTTTAGTTCTTCTAGGACATAACTAGGGTCTCTTTTACATCATATACCCCCAATTTGTTCTCTTGCTTCTCAGGACTTGCAATAGACTTTTCAATCATATCTACCTGAAATTAAATTCTAGCTTGTTCTCAGGCCTGAATTTCTAAAAGAGACAGCAGAAAGGCTGCAAAGGAGTGGGGAGAGGGCAGGAGAAGGGAGCAAAGATCAGACTTCACTGGGGCATTGGCAATTTTAAGGTATGGATTAATAAAACATTGCAACTGTGTAACAGTTCCTGGAGAGCTATTCTGAAAATTGATGTAAGGCTAGGCAAAATCCCGACAAACACACAACCCTTAAACAGGCTTTTTAGTGTGCAAATTTGCACTTATAAGCGAACTGTCAATAGGGATGTTTTTCTAAATTGTATCGTAAGGGTAATAAAAATTAATTTCTTCAACAGTTGGCACTTCAACTCTATAGAATAAGTTAAACAGAGTAGCTCATATAACGGTAATTGATTATTTGTACTGTGACCCATCTGCTTTTCAGAGCTAGATATGCATGATCAAATAAGATTGTCTTTGCAAAATAAGATAAGGTTCCTTTGTTTTTTTACTCACAAGAGACCAAAAGCTAATCTGAACGTTTATAAAACATTAATAACTTATAACAGCAAGAAAATACTCAAAGGGAAGCTATTACAGTACCAGGAAAAGCAAAATTCTGGAATTCTAACTTGCTTGGCTCTTTACTTCCAGCCTCCAAAGTGCCTGACATTTTAATGAAAACATATTATGTTTATAAAAAATAAATAATGTTTAGGGCAATTATTTCAAACATAGGAACATAAATTTTTGAAATCTTCAATTATTTGGCCAGAATCTGGTAAAAACTGAAGCCAACTGAGGGATTACTTACTTAACTTAGAGTAATGCAAGTGCAGTTTATGAATCAACGCCAATTTTGAGTAGCAGGACAGTAATTAGTGAACATTATACTATTAATTATTCTGCGCACATTTTATTCATCCAGAATTAAATTAAAAGAAAGGCATACTGTGTTTCATAATTACTTTCCATTTGACAATACAATCAAAACTGAAGTTAGGTTTTCTCATTTTGTTGCTCTGAGATGTATGAGTTTGGAAAAATATTGCTCTTACTACTATCTAAAGGTAACATATCCTTGATACAAAATATGACTAAAATCAAACTGATGAATATTAAATAATTCCCACATTTTTTCGTGGTTGTTATTTTAGCAGTGCTATAGGTAATGTCGTGTCCACTAATCCAGCTAATGTCTCTGTGAGTAAACTAAATATCGAAAGGAAACAGTTGACCTCCTGAGTTGATGCCTCTGCAGCTTCTTTTGCTTGAAGTGAGTGTACCTCCTTGACTTCTTTGCCCCCCAACCTGTACAGCGAAGGAACCACGTGTGGTATCCTGGATCTGCTGACAAGTCATGAGTAAGACAGCAGGAATCTATAAGCTTGTCTGCCTTTTCTCTAGGTCATTGTTGTTTTTATATACAGTCTCAAGACAACAGTTTGGGACAGTGTAAGAGTGGAAAAAACTTAAAGATATATGTGTACATGTATTTATATTTGTTTGCATATACTGATGGATCATGTATCACAGATTCCTTATCTCCTCTAATGGATGCTTAATACATCAATTCAGTTGACTGATATAAAATACATCAGCAACAAATCCTTCTCTTTTCTCTCCTATGTTTTTGCAGAACAAATTTTAGAAAAAAAGATATTAAATATGCTGGAATATCAGTTAAAACTGGACACAATTCTCTGTTACTCTAGTTTTATGCTGACGTAATTTTTCAAAATGTCAGTGGATTTATGTAGCATGAAAACAAAACAATACAATAGAGATTTAACACTGATTCTACACAGTCCTTTTCCAGCGCTGTATTGTCACTGAAATTGGTCAATGATTTCACAAAGTGCCAGCTCATTGCTCTGTTGCTAACATTCATAATAATCTGCTTTGTCATTCCGTTCATAAGTTATCTCGATTCCTCTAAACAATTGCTTTACTGCAGCACAGAGAACAAATCCCAAAGAAAATAAAAAGCATTTTTTCATATATATTCAATACTGTCAGTATACTGTAACTTAAGGGTTGCCTCATAATTGCAAATAAAAACAAAGTCAAGGAGATTTCATCATAGCAGTAGATCATTCCCTTCTATCCACCTCTATGAGAAAGTGCTTTTCAGAAGATCCAGGGGTTTTTTCACTTTATGCACTTGATTACTAACATTTCAGCCTACTATTGAATAGTTCATAAACATGTATTTTTTTAATGTGAGTTGATAAGACTAATAAATGAAAAGTTAACTTACTAGAAATTTAGCTTCCTTGGGATATTTGTTGAACCAGAAGAACACAAAAAATCTTGGGAATTTATTGCTTATACACAGAGAGCAAACTCTCAGGGTGTGTTTGTCACCTGAAGTGATTTGAAAGAACTGCAGAAAGGACTGCGCAAAATAATATAAAGGAAATCAAGCAAGGAACAAGAGCAGAGTGCTTCTGAAACTCATTCATCCTTAGTAGGAACTTAAATCCATTCAAATCACATTTTAAGTCAGCATTCAAGTGGCAAATTAAAGATGAAGTGCAAGCCACATACTGTAAGGAAGCAGTAGTTAACACACAAGCCCCAGAAGAGAACAGAAACCAGTTTTCTTCTGAGATAACAACAAGACAATATGCAAGAAAAGTTAAGGATTTTTCTCCCTTTTTTTAGTGACCCAAAAGAAGAAAAGAAGAAAGTAAGAATATAACCATTCAAAGAAGTATCCCTTAAATTCAGAAAGAATGAATAGGGAAAACTTTAATTCAGGCTTTCAAGTAGTCATTCTCACAATCCAAGAAATGCAATCAAGAAGGATTAGAACTTCTCCAGCTGATACAATTATTATCTTATGTCATTTTAAGCAGGTAGAAATAGGATGACTTGTACAGTTCTGTCAATAACTACAAGTTGACTTGATAAGTAGTATCAGTAATAGCAAATATTAAATTTCTGTGTATGTACCTCAGTATATAGCAATGTTACAAGTTGAGAGAACCTCAGAAACAGCCTAATTCCTGGAGGTCTTCAAAGAAAGCTCTTGGGGAGTGGGCAATAAAGATGCACCACAAAGGAACACAGAGTTCCATCAAAATGAGAATACTCACAATGGGGATCTTCACAGAGTGAAATCAGAAATTTTTTGCAATTGGGAAAAAAAAAAAATTAATAGGGAGCTTGCATTGTCACATAGTTTCCTTAAGACTCAATAAGAGATTTGTTAATTTATGCAGGGAATGTTTCACAATCACTCTGCAAATGGTTTTGTTAATTGATGATTTAAATCAATATAAGACAAAAAGCTGGTGTGTCCTTGCTAGGTCACCACTACTCACAACAAATATATTTTGTCTTTCATAAGGTGTTACACACTTGATTGTGTGTAGTAATATTTTGCATCAGAGTTACANGCTGAAAAGATTTAACACAGTCCACAAAGATAATGTGATCCTTTCATTAATTCTTAATATTATTCATATTATTTGAACACATTTATTTTGTTGCTTGGTATTTACCAAGCTTATTGGTTGAATTTTATGCATAAATATGTGTTTATTATTACGTAATTTTATGTAGATATAGATTTTTTGTATTCTATTCTAAACCAAGGAAATAAAAAATTCTTATCTGTTATCTGTTGCTGGAGACAATGTCATCCTCTCCAAACTGTGATGATACACCACAATCCATTGGCCACAAACTTCTCTGTTAGGGCTGGGTGTCATTCAGTGTTAACTTATTCAAATTGAAATAAATTATCTGAAGGCTATCTCAGCAATGCTTATATAGATGGGAAACGAAAAAATTTCACCAGAGAAAATAGTTTGAAGGCATTATTATTCTTATTCTGCAGTGACTAACGTGGCAACTGGTTAATTAGAACCTTAGTACATGACATGTTAGATTAATACCTTTATTTTAAACTATCATTTTGTCCACATTTTATGTAGCAGGGTCTTTATCAGCAAAGAATACTTTGTTTATATATGTTAATATACTGTTGGGATTATGTTACAGTTATGTTGACCATAATGAAATTAAATCTAGGTGTCCTTTTTCAAGAATAAAACAATTTAATTCCAGCAAATTAGTACAGACACTCACTATTGGTTTTCAAACACAGTTCATGCAGATGTTATTTACAAATAATTTGTACTTAACAGAACTGTGATTAAAGGATGTTTTTAGATAATTGATAAAATGTCACCCTTAGTGGTATTAGCATACAGCTGAGAGTATCTTTCTGTAGCTAGAGTCATTCAGATCTCCAAAATCAAGTCAGCCCTGTGATAACTTTCTCACTGCTGTCCTCCTGACATCAGATCCCAGGAATAAAGTGATACTTACGAAAATCTCTAGGAAAACAGCTCCAGGTTTGATGGTTGTAGAGCTCATGTTAACCTGATACATGAGCTTACCAGATACAGTAACATATCTTGATATAAACTTGAACAGATTGATTTTTGATACTTTACACCATTCTTGCATATTTTTGTGGAAGTGAAAAAACCATCAGGTAATGCCATATAATTCCATAAATATTCAGCAAAGAAAAACATTCTTTAGAGACCAATAATTGAAGTGATCCAAGAAATATTGCAAGGGAAATAACTCAGTTTAGTTACAACACAAGTTCACTCTCTGAGAATAGAATATGCTCAGAAGTACTGAGTCCTTAGACTTTGAGAAAAATGTGTAAAAAAGTAGTCACAATTGCCACATGACCTCTATGGACTCCAAAAACGAATCACTAATTCCATTCTGTATTCTGTGAATAAATACTGGGTAGAGAATGTGGGGGGAAAAGCATACTAGTTCTCAGCCATGTTTGTGCAGTGATACATATGACACCCTTTCTGCATCTTCCATTATCATTATTGAAACAAAGATCACGCACTACTAGGAATTCTTCACACAAGGTAAGCTCCTTACAACAGAGCGTTATGTCATTTTTTATTTTCCATCTGGACCTGTGAATCTTGTAGTTGCAACTACCCAATAGCTAAAATTGTCCAATTTAGCCCAGTGTTTAAGATACTCTCTTAGGAAGAGCTGATTTGTCTAGATGGAACTGACATCCTTGTCAGTTCTCAAAAACAGTAAGTTATTGTGAAAAAAGGTACATGGGTGTGGGAAAAGTCCTCGTAACTAAAGCAGTATGTTTTGACACCTGAACAGATAGGTGCCTAATAGGAAATTCAGGATCAAGAATTCAGCCACACTGCGCTTCTTTCAACTTTGTGTTTAGCAGCTTTCTTACCAGGTTTTGAAGCCCAGGATCTTTTCATGGATGTATTGGTTGTAGATGAAATGGAGATGTACAGGCATGTACCACTTTGAGTCTTTCCAGTGCTCTGTTCAGGCAACATGCTTTGTCCAGTTTTTCAGTGGAGATTTTAGAGCAAGGAAGTAGCAAGGACAGAATCATGCTGCCCTTTGACCTAAAATGTAAAGGCTAGTTTCCGAGCATGAGTGGTGCAGAAGGTAGATAGAGATAACTGTTCTGTCACACACAGAGAAGTAACAGTTTTAAAGAAACTGACAAAAACCAACTCCTCCAAGTTCTTCTAAAATCAGCACCACTGAGTTCGGGAAACAGGGCATTCAATCAGTGAACACATTCGAGTTCTTGCTACTGTGTGGTTTCTCTGTGCAGGAGCTCCAGACTCAACCTTTTGCACAGCCTTTGCATGGCTGTTGGATGGATGTGGAGGTTGTTGCACTGAGGGGTGACTTTTCACCACCATTGGTTACTTTCTAAATGAGGCTGTTGGCATAAGCCACCAATGACCTTGCTGAGTCTAAAGCCCCATGCTAATCTCTTTGACTTTGTGCACAGCTAAAGCTAATTGTTGGTTGTTACCACCCTCTAGTTTCCCATCCTGAGTATGTAACAAGGATGTGTGTGTTCGGGGCTGATCTGTGGGATTTATTTTTTGTTTTTCCCACACAAAATTCAACAATTATAGCAGGCTAGATGTAGTGCTTTCAAGTAGTCCTCCCACATAATACTTACCTGTGATCCTTTCCTTTTCCAGTGAATACCAGAATTAGCTAACTGATCAGATGGGGGAAAATAAAGTTCAGGTTTTATTTTATTTGACCAATGCCTTCAGGTAGGTTTCATCCCATGACACTATTTCACCTAAGCCCAAAGAATCTGAGTAAAATGTTTTGTTGCGTGCTCTAGCATTTTCTGACTTCAAAGAATGGCAAAATTTATGCATTTACATCTCTCCATTTTGCTACTTGCAATGATTTCCTTTGAAAGAAACCTCTAACGCCAGAGTATTTTCCAAGCAAGTTGCAGGTGTTACCAATAAGAAGGCAGGGTAATTAGGGTGGTTTCTTGACCCCTATGTGTTTGACATGTTTACAAACTATATTTTTTCATTTGTAATAATGTATTAAGCAAGATGCATTTATAGACATATAAGACATATTGTTGCTTTTAGAAAATTTCATCATAATGCAAATTGTGTCTAAGCTAGTTGTGGCAAAAAATGAAAAGTCGTAACAAAAGATCATATTGCACATTAAATGGCCTAAATTTATAAAATACCATAATAAAATTAATTTGTGTATTACAAAGCATTTTAAAAATATGTGGTATTATGATTAATAGTAAAGTAGAAAATGATTACTGTTGCAGTGTACTGAATGGTACACTCTATTGTTAAGAGTTTGGACTTACGGGGAACAGGTTTGGTTTTGATTTACTGCATTAACAACAATTAACTCTTTCTTATGCTGTCAAACTTCTGCAATAGCTTGGTCACTGATAAGGAACTGGTGCATGTGACTTCATTCATCTCCTGCTCAGGTTTTGGCTGAACACAGCTCATGCTAAGGCTCGATGTATGCTGGGAGCAGTACCCTCAGATCCATGTGACAGCAACATGTATGGGACACAATGGCCAGGAAGGTCATTATGCAGCTAGTGTCACCTGCAATTTTCTGTCTCCTGCAGCCATTATCCCTTTGTGCTGACTGTTGTGCAGTTTCTTCAGTATCCGCTAACTTATGCACATGGTGTAGACATACCTTCCAAGCTGGAAGACGTGGATGTGTCAGCTTACAAAAAAAAAGCTTTCGAACTGGGTCCAGTAAGAGTGCTGAGGCTTTCCTGGCTCCCCGTGTCATACAGGGGATGCCTAAACCCTGATGAGGAGGAAGGACAGGCCCTCTCATCCTCAGCTGGACTGCAGTTTTGCTCACAGTCTTGCACATTAGTTACCGAGTGGAAAATTACGAACTGTGAGTTGGAGTTAGGAAACAAAGAAATTGTGAGCTAGAAACCTCATGAATTAAGTGAATGGATGTTAGACTAACCATTACGAAGCACATTGAGCCCTTCTGCCTTGTGTTTGTTTTCTTTCCTGGTGAGTTCATAAAGTAAAGTTCAATTGACAGAGTGCAATGCCCTGCAAATTTGAGAGCGCTCCAAACAATCTGTGACAGTGCAGACAATGACACTGTAGGGGAAAAGAAAAGGTATTTAAGTGCAGAATATAAATCCCTAGCATGTTTCAACATTACTTTGAAACAAAAATGTCTATCATCTTTGAGTTAGCATCAACTTCTAGTTCTCATGTCTGACAAGAAGTAGATTCTACTTTTATACATTGAAATAGTCATATTAGAAAAGACTTCTCATAAGAAGGTGTATAGGATCTTTCTTTAATTTTTTTATCAGCTTTGACCCTTATTACAAAGTGGGAGAAAAATACGGATGTCACCTGAATGTTCCAAAAACCTTGAATTTTTAATCTTTTAAAAGCTCTCTTGTTGTAAGATAACAAATACATTAATGATACATTTTGTTTGTAGCACAATTTTTATTACCATTTATTAAATATCTGAAATTTTTGTAATGCACTTATTTATTATTACCTTTTAAGATGTTCTTATTAACCCTGTTACACAGACACATGGGCTCCATGGTTCTGAGGTTCTCAATACTGTTACAAATCTCCTAAGAGGGAATCCTAAGCAATATTCCAAGTGACAGATGATTTCAACTTTGGGAATGTTAGTCAATATATACCTTTATTTAATCTCTTTCTCTACTGCTGCAGTCTCATGATCTCTTCAAACAGTAGAGTCATTTAAAAAACACTGTCGGTGTGAACACATTACACTGGGTAAGTTTGGATCCTTATGCTGTGTAGACATTAGCCCCAAGAGCAATGCAGAATAGGATGCACTGTTCATACCTAAATCTTCAGAATTTTCAGATTCAGAATTTTCTCTTCAAGTTAGTTGTCTTTCTAAAGTGTTTCTTGCCAAAACCCAGATGTTCCATTAAAAAAAAAAGTTTTGCCTAAATTTAGTAAAACCCTGATGAAATTTAAGAAGAAGCCATGCTCATATTTGATTACCTGCCAGGAAACTTCAGTATTGCCTGGTCTGGGTTTCAGGCCCTCTTTTCCCTGTCCTGCTTCTGAACAATTCTGTCGCCTTCAGGACTGCCATGCTACAGGGTCTTTGGTGACATTGGCTGCCCCTGGTTATGGGACAATCTTTTTGTGTGACCTAACTGTAACTTTTGAAATTTAATGAAGACATGGTAAATTACGGCATTAATGATGATTAATTATTTCACTTCAGTCTCACTTCATGTGGGAATAATAGCAGGTAAGACACTGGTTTCTAAGATGTATTGTGTAATAGGAAATCTTTATGCAGGAAAAAAATACTCTCACAAAACCTTGTCAGCCTTGGTTACCAAAAAAAAAAAAGTAAATACAAAAAAACCACCTCAGAACATGGATAGCGATTTTACAGGATGTTATGGGTAAATATGAACAAATTATTCTCAGGATGAAATATATTAAAGAAAAAAATGACCTAGCTGAATTATGCATACAGTCACAGGTCCTCTGACCATTATGTACATGACCATAATTTACAGGCAAAATGAAAAAAAGTCATGGAAATTATTCATCCTGCTTTTTTCACTAAATGCCTGTGTTATGAATCTGATTTTACTTTTATCACCCAGTTTTACATGGAAAGGAATTTGGCTGCATATTTGACTAACTGTTCTTTATTTAGAAGTGTGAAAATAAAAGCATATTGGAGTTTTTGTATGAGTAGTAGGATGAAGCTTATCACAGCTGATGTAGTAAAGAGTTTGTGGATATGAATCACAGTAAATTGCAGGAGGCTCTAGACTGTCTCACATGTGAATGAGTTAGGGGAAACGCCAAAGAAACTCACTGAAGTGAGAACAAGTCAGGCGTAGTGCACACTTGAATGCATTTTTCTCTTGGTTTTCATAACTTTTTTTTCAGTTTTTCACATTCTGAGCATATGTTTTATTTTAAATTCTTCTGCTCAAATCTAGTAAAATCTCGGCTTCAAGGGAGAAAATCTCACCATCACCAAGTGGCAGGAGGCTAGCAGAACAGATAGAAGGGAAGAGATGATGGATTTAGACGTAATTCTGCCAATTCAGTCATTATGTGTAAGTAGGCATGTGAAACTTGCATATTAGTTTACTCTGCATCAGTGAGATGACTGTGAAGGCTAATCCAATTTGTACACTTTTTGATTTTTTTCTAAAAACCAATTTCTAAAATAACTTCTCAAATCCCAGGTCACCTCCCATTGTTTTCTAACCATATTGAAGAGAGGAAAAAAAGGGGCATGATCGCCAGATCATCAGTGATTTTAAACAAGATTGGTAGAGCAGCTGAGATCTTGGGGGATACAATAGATGTTGAAATAGGTGTTGACAATAGATTGTGAAGCTTTGGACATAATCTTTTGGAATATGTAAATGATAAATAAATCAAGGAAGTGGAAAACTTTAACAAGTACATTACAACAGTCTGGATTATTTCCAGGGATCATATTTCCAGGGATCAATTTCCATGAATATTGTTTTTTATTCCTCACTTGTGTGACAACTGAAATTTCAAAAATTAGGGAACTTGATTTAGAAGTTAGTTTGCTAACTAGCAAATGTTGATTTTTCTAATGAAAAATACATGAGGGATTTTGCAGGTGTTAATTTTTACAAATCCTTTAACACAGTGTTAAGATACTAAGCAAATTCAGATAAAATTGTGGAAAAAAATTCAGATGTATTCTGTCTGATCTTCTTCTTCCTGCATGC
Source organism: Gymnorhina tibicen (assembly GCA_013399875.1). Lineage (NCBI taxonomy): Eukaryota > Metazoa > Chordata > Aves > Passeriformes > Artamidae > Gymnorhina > Gymnorhina tibicen. The sequence goes on from VXAZ01004652.1 coordinate 21,498, forward strand.
TATATTAAATAACTATTTTCTGCATGTCTAGTATGCTGAGCAGGATCAGGATATATACTCTTCTACCGTGACCTTCCAAGAAATATTAGACATAATTTATGAGTGGCAGAATGCAACCAAACCATGAGTAGGTAAAAAAGTCAACTCCATACAATATAAATAAATCCGTGAGTTCAAGGAAGGTCATGCCATGTTTGATTTATACATTAGCCTGTGAGACAACACTGACAAAATCATTGACTGAGGATGTGAGGGAGGAGTTTTTTGCTACTGGTTCCTGTTTTAGCTTTTCATCCCACAAAGCTGCCAGATATTTTAGTTCTCTGAATTGTTAAATTCTGTGTTCTTAGAAAGACTTAAAGAAAACTTTACAGGTGAAAAATAACGTTATAGTAGGTAAAAAGATACCTGTAGCAATAAAAATTACACAGTACTTGATTTTGACCTGATTACCATATCACGGTTATCACAATATCCTACAAGGAATCTCATTGACTTTGATGCAAAAATAGAACACAGCAGTTGAATATAGAACAGAATTATTTTACAGGGTCAGTCAGACATAAAGAAAGTAAAAGCATAATACAGTATGGCCTTACAGACAGATATATAATGAAGTATAAAAGACCTCATGCAGATACAGAACCTTCACTAAAGGAAAGAGTCACTGAGTATATGTAAAACTTCCCATAAAAATGGTCCTATTACTCAGGGTAGTGAGCGTTTCCAAGACCCTTCCTTTGAAAAAACACTTGAAATATAGCCTAGGATGACTTTCTTGAGCAAGGATGTTGGACAAGATGACCCACTGAGGTCGCTTCCAACCTTACCTGTTCTGTGATTTTTTTGCCAAGAAGTCTTTGCCAGTTCCTGTGCCTTAAATGTAACTAGTATGTAGATATGATTCTCTTCTTCTCAGTAGTGCAAGACACAAGCTGTATTATGGGAGACTGCCATCATTCTCAGAATAAAATTGTTTTATCAGTTCACTGCATTCAAACAAAACTGCAGCAAAAGTTCATCAGAGGAAGACATCCCTGGAGCATTCCATGTTTCTGTCTGTATTCAGGCATCATTATGTAAGGTGTATCTATTCACAGAAGCCTAACAGTGAGAAAAATATTTCACATTATTGATGACTGCTAAGCCTGCAGTGGTAGTTACTCCAGTTAACATGGAAATCACATTAAAGGAATAAAGTCAGTTTAGTGACAGTTCAGGAGCCGAGCCAAACAAGGAGTAAGATGGAAAAGGCAGAAGTAGCAGGATGCTAGGCTTTATTTAGACAGGCTGATAAATTTTAGTTTAGTGAATGAAGGTTGAATGAAGGACTGAGACTACTGCTAGAGGTAAGAGTTTGAAAAATCTGAAGAAGAGCTCGACACAAAACAATGTGGTGTACATAGTATATAGTAGTTTTCTTAATGAAGTAATTTTCAGTGATTTGTAACTTGGAGAATTTCTTTACTAAAAGTATTATCTGTGTGCTTTGTAATCCCTGACTAGCAGTATGGGCCCGTCTCTAAATCTACGGAAATTTGTTATGATTGTTCGTAGTTTAATATTTGCTAGGCCTTTTTATAGCAATCCCTCAAATTTATATTTTTTTAATGCAAAGAGGATTCCATTAGCTGTTAAGATTTATACTTTTCCTTAATCTGTTTTACCAGAAGGGGAGTCTGAATTGGGTATTAGTATACTAGGTTTTAATTCTATGCTAGTTTATTCTTTTCTGAATATTGATGTATACTATTTTATAAGAATAAAAGAATACCTGGGGCTTACTGTAACTATCTGCTGGCAGGTATGCAGAAATACCAGTTGCCAAATATGCAAACTGGTTTTTTGTTACTTGGAACAATTTTCTTGGTGAGGGAATGCTATAATCACACAATTTTTGCTCGTATGGGTATTGCTGTGTTTCCCGTGAAGATGAAAGAGGAAATGTACAATTTGTTGATAAGATATCAGAAAATTATGTAATGTTGATCTTTGAAAACTAATGATGAAAAAAAATGAATCATCAAAATGCAGTTTCCATTTTTTTGAATGATTCTACTTTGCTTTAAAAACTAGATGGAAAGCAATATATATTTAAATTTTTCCAAGACATAATTTTTGTCATAAATTTTAGTTTTAAATATGTTTTGCTAGCATTTCATTTAGAGTACTATCTTGTAGGTTTATAATCTACATTTTGTATTGGCCTTTTTTTATGGTAGTAAGTATTATACATACCTGATAAAATCATCTTTCCGTTTTCTTTTGTTAATTATAATTATTACTGTATTTGATATCTTTCTACATACTGAAATTCTCAGTAACGTTTAGAACTCATTCCACAGCTTTTTATATATTGAAATACAGACAGTGATAAGGATTGTAAATAGCAATACTGTTTCCTTCACATGAAGGACTGTGGAAAACTTAGGTTTGAATATATGTGCCACACATGACTGTACTTCAAAATGAAGTAAAATTCAAAGATCAACTTATTTCTAAGATCTGGACTTGTGTTGCTCAGAGGGAGGATTGTAATTTCCCTAATGCATTTTAAGGGGCATAAGAATAAAGAAAGTTTATTTCCCTTTTCTCAGTTGTAAAGGAAAGTTTATCTTCAATAGAGTCACCATACTTTTTTCACAGCTTTTGGTAACTTACTTGTCTTAGGTGGTTCTCCATATTTATAAATTTTAGCCTAAAAAATCAGAAGTGCTTATATTTTCTAGTGAGAGCTAACTTTTGAAATTGAATTGTGAAAATAGGAATGCTGGCTTTCCAGAATGAAAAATGTACCGGGGAACTGGACGCTGGGAAACATGTTGTGTATCTTCAATAGAACAGCTTGGTTTCAACATTAATGGAAAGATGAATTCTTTGAGTTAACTATACAAATTTGCCAGATTGTGACAGTGATCTCTGTAGACATAATCTACCAGGAACACCTGAGAGTTTGTTACAAATGTGTGTGTATGTTTGTATCTATAACAGCTGGCCATGGTACCCTCACAGCATGAAAAGAAATTAAGGAAAACATTAAATGAAGCAAATTCAGGGTATGCAGGGAGAATATGAAGGCTAAGTGGGATAAACACACATATTTTTCCCTGCTGAGATGAGTATTGTGAGTATAGTCCTAAGTTATCTTATTTTTTCTGTTTGTTTGGGTTTTTGCTTTTTCATAGGTACATAGGTTGGTTGGTTGGTTTGGTTTGTTGTTTTTTGGTGGGTTTTTTGTTCTATTTGATGGGAGAAGTAATTTGAGTAGTTTCCTGAGTAAATGATATCTTTCCACCATGAAAATCCTGACCTTAGATTAACACTTAAGGGAAGGAGTGACCTAGTCTGTGATAGGGAATTAGTCGAGAAAAGTCCATACATTTCTACAGAAAAAATGTGGAACAAGTAATCACTATTTAAATCAGATTTTCTGTGCACTTTCAGTCAGCCCAAGTTTCAGTTCACTGCCCATTTTTATAAATGTGCAGTTTATACAAAAGACTCCACCTGCATTGCAATTTTTCTTGAAAGTACCAGTTACTGAAGATTTTAACATTTCTACGCATAGGTTTGTTATATGAATTGCTCTGAATTCTGCTTTCCCAGCAGCAATTGCTTTTGTTGGTTGTGTAATGTGGCACATGCATCTTAAGAAGAATTGTTATGATAGATATTATTTAGTCTATTTATTCATGGCAATTTACTGAACATTAGTGTAACTCCATGGGGCCTTTAGCTACCAACAGGTAGCTGAAGTGTCCTGTTAGCTACTGGGAAAGAAAGAAATGAGACAGCAACCACCTGCCAGTGTAGTAAACCAGGTGTATGCTCTTCTGTGTGTCATAACAATTCTCCAGGCAGAAAGAAAAGCGGGATGTAGTTCCAGGGACAGGGACTGCTGTTTGCAGTTAGTTTATTTTATGACACGCAAGTATGAACGTGCTCTGGTTGTTAACAAAAAATTTATATGTGCAAATCAGGTGAAGGACATGATAAAAAGTAGTGTTTGAAAAATCTGTTGTATTTGCCCTCAGTCAGCTTACCCTATTGACTGAAAGCTGGCTATAGGAAGGAAATGTGGAAAATAAGGCAGTAAAAGCATCTGATGGCTGAAACTTTCTTTTTCATAATGTATGGATAATTTTGTGTCTCCCTGCATATTTTTATAGTTTTTTAAAGGTATTAACTGCTAGATCGTTACAGATGCTTGAAGGTACAAGCAAGAAAAATTAGCTCTTACAGATGTTTGAAGCCACAAGCAAGAGAAATTAACATAACTAAAGTATTTCAGGTTTATTCTACTCTCTTCCTCCCATGGTTTGCTTTGCTTTTCTTCTTATCTGAGTCATATGACATCAAAATCCCACTTTCTTAGCTTAGTATATAGCAGCAAGCTTTTACAGTTTTGTTTAGGTTTATTTTGCGGGTTTTTTGTTTGTTTTTGGAGCCAGAGGGTTGCTTGATGATTTTTTTCTCTGTTAAGTATTAGTTGGCCTGACTGACTTGTATTTTTGCTACAAGCACATGCATATGTATATGAAGGAAAGTATAAATATACAAATTCTTACATGAATAAAATATGGTATGCAGTTCTGTCACCTGCACTGTTAACATTTTTCTTTTTTTGTAATGCGTGTTAGGTTAGAATTTGTCTGCAACGTTCTTTGTCACACTTCACGGATTATTTCCATTGAGGAAATATGGAATTCACATGCTGGGGAGAATCTAGTGACTAAGTGTTTTGTATGACTTCCAAAATCAGTGGCAGTTGTTTTCCTGAAGTTGTATTTCTCTGATTTTTTAGTTGTCTTTGGGTTATGGAAGAAGCTCTTACACCATGAGGCCAGTACTTATGCCTATAGTTATTAGTCATGTTAACTCAGTTGCCTTTATTTGCGTATCTACAGTTTGCCACTATGAGAGAAATAGTGTGCTCTGTGAACAGGACAAATATAATGCCAGTGTTCATCCAGAAGAAAAGCAAACATACACTTATTGTGTTTGTAAATGAAATGACCTGGGACTGTGCGCTGGCCTTGGATATCAACACTGATATAAGAAGATTGATCTAACTAACAGGCACCCATCATTGCTCAAAACACGTCCCACACAACTCTGCCTCAGGTGTGTAGTTGCCCATACCTCTGTATCATGACAAGTGTTGGTTGCCTACTACAGCTGTAACTTAACACATGGTCATTTCTTACATCCTCCCTGCTTCACTATCCAGATGGGCCTTTTGTTTTCCGCACTTACTCTGGAGAACCAAAGTTACCCTGCTGGAAGTTAGTAGAAGAAGCTTCCTTTCATTCATTGTTACCTCTTCCACACTCTGAACCTGTACTACATAGGGATGAAGTGATTGCCATGTCACCCTAGTAGGTTGAACAAAGCCCAGGAAACTCTTCCATGCCATGCATACCCATAATCCACTGTATCAGCACTTACACACAGGACAAGACACCTTGCTCTGTTGCTGTGCACATGTAGTTTTTGACAGATGCTGATCTACCTGCTGCATGTGCTATGAAAGAATGTCTTCCTGTTGCAGTGACAGTTTCATGCCAAAATTTCTTCCTGGTTCTGTGCAGTTCAGCAAGATTGTCACCCTAAGAAATGTATCTATCACCTCCTTCATTCTCTCTGATTTGCACGAACCAAGCAGTTTCACTCACTAGAGTCTGACTTCAGGCCTGATCCCACTACCAAGCTTGACTCTCCACCATTTAGGATCTTCTGAATGAGCAGTGCCTCTCATGGAATATGATGAATCAGAACAGACAGCCTAGAATTGAGAATTCCCTTCTGAGTATAATCTGACTAAGGTGGACTGCACTGCTGAGCAGTACTAGAGCAGTGGGTCAGGTTGTATAACTCCATGTATCTAATCCCAATGCTGTTGTGGAGAGTTAATAGCCACCATGACTCTCTCCATGCATTTTGCAATTTAAGGTTAATAGTTAAAGACTTCTTATGCCAAATGTCTTTTGCTTTTGCCCAGCTCTATACAAGATTCCACAAGGACTCCATCCTTGGGTACGTCCTCTTTGACTCTAACAGGTCCCTTAACTATGACATTTTTAGACACGGCATTCAGCCTGGAGAATTGAACTCTGGAGGGGCATGCAAAATAAGTATGGAATTATACTTACTGCCTGTGGTGGATTTCCCTGATCTGGGTTTATCCCCAGATCTTTCTGTGTGTAGGGTGGGAGAGTGCTTTTAAGGCTGGCTGAAACCAGACATATTGACAGTGGTCAGAGGCATTTCACAAGAGCTGACTTTACAAGAGTGTTTCACTTCCACCATTCATAGAAGCAGGAACATCTCACTGTAAGCACTGGAGCAGCACAGGCCAGGAACGGAAATTTCAGGCATGAACAAGAGTGGGTTTTAAGACAATAAGAAAGTTTGTGTACATTTCAGGCAACATTTGAAAATTCAGCTGAAGTGTATACTTTTCAAGTAAGGATGATAGCTACTTAATATTTTTATTTGTTTTTCAGGCTGCTTTTTAAATGTTATTTTATACTGACACCCTATGTTTCCTCTTTAGAACAGTGTCTACAGGGTAACTTCAGATTGTACATATTGGGGTTTTTTTGTTTGATTGGGTTTCATTTAATTCTTTGGAGCAAAAAACCTCAAAATCATTTGAGCTGACCTTTGAATTTTAAGTTTAACCATAAATAACTACTTCACTTCCACATATTTGTAAGGCTAACTGTAGGAAAATGTTCTAATTGAAAGACAGAAAATCCCACAACCTTCTAACTTACTGATGAATGATTTTAATTCCTTTTCTCTTGGTAATGAGTGGAAGAGAAGCACAGAGTCAATTTCTGAATGGAATGTAACAGCATCTGGTTTGTTTTTTTGGTTTTTTTTTTTAATTGCATAGATAGTCAGCAGGAAGTATTTATCCTTGGATCATGTACTTGTCCAATATACAAATGGATACTGAGTATAAGATTACCTGATGAATGCTAATTAGTAATGAAAGGGAGGCAAGGGAATTTTACACCTCCTAGGAAAAAAATGGGCATTTTTGAGAGATGAAATGGAAGCAAGTACTCTTAATATGATAAATGTATAATTAACTATGGCAGATAAACAATATAATTAAAAAGAGAAAAAGCATCTCCTCTAACTAAGGGGGGAAAAAGGCAGAAAAAAAGTATTTTTGTCATGAATGATTATAACTTCAAACCCTCTGTGGGGCCTGTAGAGATTAGATCCAATTTCCATGAAGTGAAGATGCTTACATCCAAGTAGAAATCATGACTGACAATTTTTCAGGAAGGGAAGAGTAATTTCTGTTGTAACTTCAGTTAAGCTGTGGAATTTGTTTTGTTTCTTTGTTTAAAAATTTTATAAGTATTTTGAACTATGCTGTATCATTTAGATAATACAGACAAAGACTGCACATATATATACGACATTTGTCTTAATTTGGGATTATGTGCAATTTGAAATAACTGCATTACAGAAGGGTTCTTATAATTCAAGGATTTGATAATTTTAAAAAGCATGACTTAGAGAAATAGAGTTCATTTCCATTAGAAAACAAGCCAGAGAATATACCATCACAAAGGCCTGAAGAATTGAGTAACCTCTGGGTGACTGTGTGTGATCTTGAAGGCTTCTGGTGTACAGTATCAGGTAAACACTTCAACTCCCAGATGACAAGAACAGAGTCCCAGCAGCATACTCACAAGTACCAGCTTTAGAGGATTAGTTGTAAAACTTTTCAGAAATACAATGCTACAAGCCCTTCAAAGTTCCAGGGAATTTCTAGCTTTGAAAAGCTCATAAGTTCTTATGGCTTTATGATCATTTCTACTGCTGTGGACATCAATAGCATAATTAAAAAAAAAAAAATCATAGTTTGTAAAAGATCTGTGGATAGTACCATAATAAACACAGAATATTTTGCTGAAGTAGTGCATCACGCTTGATTTAAAGGGAATCCATAAATGGTTTTGACCTCTTTCCCTCTGTGAAGTTTGGCAAGACTCAGACGTAATTTTGAAGACAACATTAGCTAGTGTTGCTGCAGACCATTGATATTATCAAGAGTGCCAGAAAATGGGAGGCACATGTCAGAAACTGTTGTTGGGTAAATAAACTGGTAATGAATTAGGGCACTGTAAACCTAGAGCATGATGGCACAGAACAGAGCAGGGTTAGCAGAGCCTTCAAAATTGCTATGAGAGCCGCTACTCAGTCTCTGCCTGTGAAACAGCATCCCTCTTCTTTAACGAGCTAACTCATCTTCCATTCTGTACTCATGAAAGTTCATAGCCTGTTTAAATGCTTCCATAAGCAAGTATCTGGAAAGAGCAATTTGAAGATGCAGTCTGCCAATATGGAAAAAGTCTGAACTGTGTAGCTGTGATTCAATCTCAATTCCTCAGAAATATGCCAGACCAGTTAGGCTGATGTAAGGGACAAGAGTAACCTACCACAAACCAGCCTTAAATTGAAAGGAAATGGTTGTTTACAATACACAGAAAGTAATTTTCCCAGTTATATTCTTTAGGTGACATCTTTGGATGCTGTTTACATTTTTAAACATTGTTTTTCAAAATATTAATTGAAACCAAGGTAGCTCACACTTCATTTGATCTACACTTTTCTCCATTCTTGGTTCTGCTCTTAAACTTCATTTTATTAATGGATGGCAAGGACACAGAGGTAATAACACAAATGAGAAAGGGAATCAATTGTCTTTCTCTTTTAATACTTACTGAATTTTAGGTTGCTTATATACCAGAATGAAAAGCCAAAATAAAACTAGCATGATATAACCTTCACTCTTTCTATTTTCTGTGCATAGAATCCAGGAAATCTCAGATCTCCTTTTATTAAGGATGAATATCTTTCTAACCTTGAACAAGAAACTGCTGAAACAGAGATCAACTTTTAGTGAAATGTAGATACCAGGTTTAGAATAAACCTGCATTGCTTACACAGTACTAGTATTAATAAATGCATAAGGAACAGCAGTGTTGGTACTTATTGAAGTTGAGCCAAACTTTCAATTACTTAAGTGATGAGCTTAAAACTTGGAGTTTTGATCTGCAGATGAAACTCAAAGCCTTCAAAGAATTGCTATCCCTCACAAGATGCTTCTCATGCAAATCTTGTGAGAAGAAACAGCATTCTGAAAGCTTACAGTCATATGAGTTCAGTGACTGCAAACTCCCTAATCCTCTGTGGGGGATATATCCCATTTGGGAATCTTACCACTGCATTTATTTCTTAAATATCCTGATTTTTGACAGAAACTGTGTCACAATCTAAATTGTTAGTTCTAGGTTTAGAGAATTCCACAATTCCACCCACCCATGCACAATGGTTTCATTGTCAAAATCGTTATTAAGAAAAAATTCCATAACCTGCATATTAGCAACCGTATGCTTCCATTCTAATTGAATTTTGCTTGCCAGCAATCTAGTGTGAAGGAATCAATAAATAGTGATGTAGTTTTGTTCACAATACACATTTACTTTTGAGATCCTATTAACCCTTTCCACTCCTAGACATTAGATCAATTCTATACTTCCTGAAAAAGGGGGTTCATGAAGAAAAACTAAATGATCACAGAATGAAAGGCTTGGATGCTCTTGTCACAATAGTAATTTTCATTAGGGGTTTTCATAGGCAATTAAAACATTTTAATTAAAGCTGTTCAAGATGTCCCTCTGAATATTCAGGAGTTAATAGAAAGACACTTGTTATCCCAGAGTATAACAGCAAGTAATATGAGGGTGCTGGTGACATGAGTTAATTGCTTTATCACCATGATATAAAATACATATTACTTATCAGTGACAATGCAATGTCTCCATTAGAAACAACCATAATTATTTAGTAACATGTTAATGCTGCAGTTTTTCTCTTGGTAACTATGCAGTAAACCAGTGAATTCATGTCCTCATTATACTCAAGTATATCAGTTAGTGTGTACATATTTTCTAGTACGTTCAATGTTCTTTGTGAGAATATTTTTATGGACAGCTTCTTGGAGTATAAATAAACATTTTTACTAATATATATCAGCTATTTCAGCACATGAGAACTACTTTATATTCAGTTCTGTAGGTGGTCTGAATTATTTTTGATTATTTTTAAATATTAATGTAGTACTGCACTAACTGTAACGTGCAATATTGAAAAATATACTGAGCTCGAGAGAGATTTGCAAATCAGGTTAATATGAATCTTGCTTTACTGGGAACTGTTTTCTACATTTAGTAGTTAAGTGGAGAAATCCGCTATTCTGTGATACTGATAATAACATTCCAAACAAACAATACAGTTTTTGACTCTGTGAGGTCATGTTCATTAGAATGAACCAATTTATTGTCTTTCTCCAAGGCAGAATGATACACTGCAAGTAAGTTATCAGATCTCATGAAAGAAAGTTCAGTGTGTTTAAATGCACACATCTGTATTATCTTCACATTTCACAAAGTTTCTATTACTATTTGCTTTTGGTGAAAGTGCTAGAAAATACATGAGGCTTTTATTGCAGGTCACTGCACTATAAAACAATGTTTTTGCATGAAATCATACCCAAATATATATAAATCATGTTTATACTGTTCATCTTTATTTCTAGTGGTGGACTTGGCAGTACTAGGCTAACAGCTGGACTCGATGACCAAAAAGGTCTTTTTAAACCTAAATGATTCCATGATGTTATGCTACAGCAGTTGCTCAGAATCACAGATTACTCAGCCATACAGCTGACATAATTTTGCATATTACAGTATAATGTACAGAAAAACAACCTTAGTTTAAATACCAATTTCTCTATTTAATTTCTTTAATAAATCAGCTCTACTTTTGGCACATTTTGTATTAATGTAAAATAATTTACATAAGAAAAATCACTGCAATGGACAAAAACCCAGGTGGCACTGGGTACAATAGGGCTTTATTTAGTGAAATAAAACATGTCATTGGGCAATTTCAAGGTAAAATGTGTAATTTACTGAATGTTCTTATACAGAATTAGTAGCAAGGCTTTATTCCACTACTGACTAAGACAGGTAAATAATTACAATTTCATTGTCTGCAAATAATAAAATATAACTGCACCTGAGGTGACTTTTATCACAGAATCACGGAATAACAGAATCATTTAGGTTGGAAAAGACATACATGATCATTGACTGAGCAGCAGCCTGTCAACCTGACCGTGGCACTAGGTACCATATCCAGTTGTCTCTTGAACACCTCCAGGGACAGTGACTTCACCACCTCCCTGAGCAGCCTGTTCCAAAATCTGAAAACCTTGTCAGTGAAGAAATTCTTCCTGATGTCCATCCTGAACCTCCCCTGGTGCAGCTTGAGGCCATTTCCTCTTGATCTGTTCCTGGTTGTCTGGGAGAAGAGACTGACCCCCATCCTGCTACTCCCTCCTTTCTGGGAGTTGTAGAGAGCAATGAGGTCTCTCCTGAGTGTCCTTTTCTTTGGACTAAACTCCAGATCGCTCAGTCACTCCTCATACAACTTACTGTCTAGATCCTTCACCAGCTCTGTTGCCCTTCTCTGGACACACTTCAGCACCTCAATGTCTTTCTTGGAATGTAAGGCTCAGAACTGGACACAGCACTCAGAGGTGTGGCCTCACCTGTGTTGAGCACAAAGTAACCCTGGTCCTGCTGGCCACAATATTTTTGATACGGTATTTCTGGCATTTTTGATTTAAGTCTGCTAGCTGGATTTGTGCAATGTTTCCAGGAAATGTTATATGTAAGTTCCGGCCATTAATTAATATCCAATAAAAATGGACTTTGTCCAATAGCAATGGATTTTGAAAATACAATCTTACTTCTCTTTATGGGAAAAACTAAATTGAGCGACCCTTGACTTTTCTGTAATCATGAAGTATGGCAGCTATTGAAATTTTACCTATAGACCAGTCATTGATATTCCTTGTAGATCTGATTCATATCATACAGAAGCTACCCATGGAAAGAGGTACCAGCAGGAGGACCCAGCAGGGCTTGGACTGTATCTATGGCAGATGAATGATGCACAAGTCTTCTGGACCTGCAGCCTGGAAGCTGGTCAAAGGGCTTAGCAGGAGAATTCAGAAGCAGGAGAACATGAAGGACACATTGTTGCTGCACTTTAGATGAAGTCTTTGTAATTCAAACTTGTTGAACTTCTTTGGCTCCTGCCAGGGCACAGCCCTCTGGTGATGCAGAGAGCAGCACCAAGTCATGACTCCAGGAAGGAGGAGGGAATCGGGCACTGGGCAGTGCAGGTTGATAGGACAGGAGACCCCCAGGGCATAGGGGCAGAGGGTGTAGTGAGCAGGAGAACAGGCTTGGGGTAATGAGTGGTTGGGTGATGAGACCTGTTGGAGCCTGCATGTGAATACGGCTGTAAGAGCCCTGGACCATATGCAGAGGGTCAGAGCTTGTGGCTGCTGAAAAGCAGTGAGGCAGGGGCTGTCACAGCCCATCCCCAGTGCCATCACAGGGGTGCTGAGAGTTGACCCCTGACAGCCATCCAGCCAGGAAGGCAGATGCCCCCACTGCTGCCATGATCTATGTGGTCCTTTGTTGGTCTCAATGGACTGGAAATGTGCCTAGCATTTTTACCCAATATTAATGATTTGAGTTCTTTCTCAAAGATCCAGCCTGTATTTCCCTAGATGCTCCTTCTTTCACTTTTGTAAGAGAGGAGGAGCATTTTCTTTCTCTAGTCTTTGGGCACCTTTCGCATTCGCCATGGTTACAGATTATTGTAAGTGGCCTCATGATGACATCAACCAGCTCACTCAGTATTTATGGGTGCATTCCCTCAGGGCCCATGGGCTTAATGTGTACCCAGTTTGCTGAAGTGTTTTCTGAGCCAAGCCTCTTTCACCCAAGGTACATTTTCTGTGCTACAGACCTCCCCCCTGGTCTGGGATTTCCCATGTCCAGTCTTGTTCGTAAAGACTAAGAGAACAGCAGTGTCCAGCACTCCAGCCTTTTCCTGTGTCTTGGGTCACTGGGCTTCATGCCTCATTCATCAACAAGACCAACATTTTCTCCAGCCTTCTCTTTACAACTTCTGGATTTAGAGAAGTCTTTCTAGTTGTCTTTCTTGTCTTCATCATCCTATGTCAGACTCATTCGAGGTAGATTTTGATTTCCAAGCCATGCATTCATCCGCACATGCAGTTAGTGTCTTTATATTTCTCTCAGGTTACCTGTCACTGCTCCACCTTCTTTTCTGTTTATAGTTCAAAGAAAGACAGAAATATTTGCCTTCATTGAGGAAGATGAGCCATTATAAGTGGCAAAAGCCTCCTGTATTGTGACATTTTTAAAAAAGTGAATAATAATAAATCTTAACTATTTTTTTTAAATTCTTCTTCACTGAAAACCATTAAGCCTGAAGTGAAAGCAACATTGAACCTGAACATTAAGCCAGAAATGAAACCAAACCAACCAGGCAAAAGATCAATAAAACATTTTTATAAATCAAAAGAAATGAAAATGTGTATCTTTACAAATGTGTCACATCTTTGCTGACATAAATTTTTCTCAAATTTATGTGGCAGAAATTTTGTACTAGTTTTACTAAAGACTGACTTCCTGACATTAATACAAGTCACTTCTAAATATATGCACAGAATATTTTTATATTTGAACTAGTCTGAAAGGAACTGTGGGCAGGTTTTCATACCTATAAATGCCATTTGGACATCTCTAGAGAAAGGCACAACAGTGTCTTTTCCAAAAATAGTATCTGCACCAACAATACTGATATGAGCTCTTTTAATTAAGAACAAGGTGTTTAATAAATGATTCTTTTTATTATTATTATATTATTATTATTAATAATAATAGTCATAACAGCCACCATAATTTAAAAAAACAACCCAAAACTTACACTTGTTAAGCCTTTCTGGAACAAAGCGTAGATAATTTTTATTCCATTTTGGTAAAGAATGCTCAAGGGTTTATTTCCCATTTCAACATCTTATTTTCTGTACTCCCAATCTAACTATGTATCACTACATCTTGTGGTTTAACAATAAGAACAGTGTAGCAGTCCAGCAAAAGCAAGTAATGTATTAAAAATATAGGTATTGTCCTCTAAGTTGTATAAAATGTCAATGACCAAGGTGTTGTTACTTTAAATATTGAGAAATATGACTCTGAGCATTTACAGGTTTGACTCCACCACAGGGTTCTTTCCCATGGGATTATCAGGGGTTTGGAGTGCTTCAATAGGACTGCTAAGTTGTGTAATGCCAATCAAAGCACTGCTTTGACTGTTAACATGGATAAGACTAGAGTTTCTTACCTACCTTGTGCCTAGCAATACACCCATGCATCCTGTTGGCAAAAGACTGGCTGAAGCCTTCCTCACTCAATACTCCTTTTTAAAACTCTCTGCAAGGGAGATGTGAGAATGTACCATATGAAAGGTCCATGACACACTGGTGATGCTTAACACTGTCTTTCTAAATAGATAATAAGGGCTTTTACAGTGTCTGAATAGACAAATCTATAGACAAATCTATCACGCTTCTTCATTCCCAGCTTCTCAATCTTCCCTCCTTCAAGCAGCACAAGGGGATGGGAAATGGAGATTGTGGTCAATTTATAACACTTCCTCTCTGCCGATCCTTCCTTCTCACACGTTTCCTCTGCTTCAGCAGGGGCCTTCCACAGACATGAAGTATGCCAGAGGCTGCAGTGTGGGTACCTGCTCCAGTGGCTGAAGCTTTTCCTCACCTACTTCATCTGACTTTGGTGCCTTCAGGGTTCTTTCTCACATATCTTTTTTTCTTCATTCCTCGCACTGATGGGCAGGGATTTGCTGATATTTTCACACGGACACACCAGCTTGGCTGAGGGCCCCAGCTGAGACTTGCAGTGGCTCTTTTGGAGCCAGGTGGAATTGTCTGTGCCCAGCATTGAGCAGCACCAGTCACTCCTCACAGATCCATACCTGCAGCCCTCCCACCCCACTGCCAACACCTTGGCAGTTAAACCCAATAGAACTTCCCTGTTTTGTCTTGTCACCTTCTTCATATTTTATGGTAAAGTATCAAAGTGAGTGTTGAACTATGAAAGGTGTACATTCTACATTTCTCTACTCAATGTAAAGCAAATTTGTCTCCTCTCAAATCACATGGAAGACAACATAAAATTTTGACTTAGTAGGAAAAACAGCTAGGTTTGAACAGCATAAGAGTTTGTTCTTATTCGATTCTCAGCTCAGCATCAGTCATGGGTGATTTTTAAATTTTGAATAGGCAAGCAATTGCTACTTCATCTTCCTCTTTAGTTTATCTTTCAAATGTGCTTCTTTGCAACATAAATTAGAACCAGTAGGGGGAAAATACTGTTGGAGCTGGGAGAAATACGTTGAGGGAAGAGAGAAATGCTAAAGACATATCAACTGAGGTCCACTGCTCAGGATCTTTCTCTACTACTGACCTTATGACAGGGCCCCCCCGAAAACGGCCGGGGCCAAAGAGCAGAGAGAGTCGCTGTTCTGCTGAAGCTGTTTATTGTAGTTCCACAGTTTTCTGAAGGCAGTGTTCGAAGGGGTTAAACGCGAGAATCGGGCAGCAACAGCAGTGACAGAAGCAGGCAAACAGCAAGGTGTGGCAGTTGTAAAAGATGGAGTTCTTCAAACTTACAGAATTGTTCACTATATCTGCTAATTATCTAATAGAAATGGTACACGATTCTAGCATTTCTTTTTTAACCTATCCTGTTCTAATTCTAACAGTCATAATTTTACATAAGCCTTACACAGGTATTACTCAGATTTGCGTATTTTGCTTCTATCAATATTTTCTGTTTATGTAGACACTCTATCTAAAAAATGTGAACAGTATAGTCCCATCTATGTTTTGTCTAAAGTAGAGAAATTCTGTGAAAAACAACACTGCTGCAGTAAAAAACTGTGTATAAGGTCTCTTTACTGCAGCTTTTTAAAACTCAAGGCACTTAGCATAATTTTCTACTAAAAGCTAAAATTCTATTTTTCTACTTCCCTTTGGTATGACTTCACGTATCTCAGTTTGTCCATAGGTTTTAATTCAATCCCTGTGCCTACATTTTCCTCTGGGGCTGAATCCAGAGAAGTTCTCACTCCAACACTGTACATCAGAAGAAATATTATATAAATGTTCTCAAGGCCAAACTTTTATGCCTAAGGAAAACACCAAATTTAAGCACAGCTCAATGCACTTTCATGCACTGTTTTGAAAATGAACAGACTTCAACTACAATAAAATTTTAGTACTGCTTCACATAGAATGATGAGGAGGAAAAAGAGTTCTCCTCTTTTTCAGTTTGGTCTTTGAACAAAAAATTATCAAACTCAGTCAGAGAAACAAACTGAACTGCAGAAATTCTACTGCTGTAGGAGAAGCAGGTAAAATTGAAAAAGGACAGACAAGAGGAGAGAATTTTACCTTTCTCAGTATTAGAAGAACTAAAACCAAATACATTAAGATAGTATTTAAACATCAGTACAAGGAAAATTACTAATTTACATGCCTTATGTTATTTTTTAAATACTAACTAGGATTATGATACTTTGATAATCACAAATATTGCAGTGTTTAGAAATTTTTAACCAGGATTAGATTTTTTGTGTATGTTTACAGTTTTAAATTATAATCTGAAGGTGGCCTGTTTTAATTTTACAGGCTTTCCCGGATTTTGTCTTTTTTTTTTTGGTTTGTAACTCTTTCTATATTATTGTTAGTTTAATTTTATACTTTTACCACTTTTATGTTTAAATAAATAAGAGTAGAAAATGTAATGAAGTAATATTTCTGAGAAATCAGGAACAAATATGGAACTGAGTTATGCTTTAAAGTTAATCTTAAGTGCTAATTGTATTTAAAATATGTAATACATAGACAGTATGACCAGTTTGAAGAATTCATCATCATGGATTTGAATATTTCCAATCCAATGCAGGTTGCATATTTAAGCTTTTAAGTCTCATTGCGTTTCTATTGCTTTCAAAAATCATTTTGCATTTAACTTCTGTTTCTCAAACAGTTACTTCACCTCTGACATTTCAAGAAAGGACATGAAAGCAAGATTTTGCGATAACCTCTATTGCTCTTGAAGGTCAACATTTTCTTTGAGCAGTGAAAGCGAGGTGGAAAGTGATCCTTATGGTCTTCACTGTGCCTAAAGAATTCTTTGAGTATGTTCAACATTTGCCATTTTCCAGCCACTCAGATCAGAAGAGTACATAAGGATCTGCTGTTCTAAACAGTTGCTCTGCACTAGCAACAGGTAATGTTACAGCTGCCACATACGAGATCATCAATTTAGTCTGTGTAGCTAAGATAGTAATTGCTTGTTAACCTATGCCTTTAATTGTTTGCATGCCCAGTTTCAAAAACCCTATTCTTTAATCAGACACAAACATATTTATTCTGGAAGTATTTCTATGAGGCTGTATCTATTCTGACCTTTGATTCACAGCACTATGTTATGGTCACTCTCTCATAAATAGTCTCTCTATTAGCTTGTCCTCTTTATCTTTCCAGTTTTGCTAAGTCTGAAGGTTTGGTCTGCTGTGATTGTTCATGAGATGCAGA
>VXAZ01004654.1:0-21190 GCA_013399875.1 Gymnorhina tibicen
TTTCCAGGAGGTCCCAGTCCCCCAATTCCAGAGCCCAGATCTTAACCAACTCCCAAAAACGGTGGACGTTCCTAGGCCATACTGTCACCGTGCATTCTGGGAGCGTCCAAGGGCAAGTCTGGTCCTGTCTTTTTTTTCGACGTCCGGCCACCGCAGCCCTCCGTTCCGGGGCAATTGCCTCCTCCAGATCACTGTCCGAATCGTCGGATGGAGGCTTCCCCGAAGAGCCCAGCACGAACGTGGGAAACGAGCGAGATGCTGGCAGCGCAGCAGAGGGAGGCGCAGGGGGGGCCGGTACGGAATGCGCAGGAGGCACTGAAGCGGCCGCTTCCCGGGGCGCCGGAGCGGCTGCTTCTTGGGGCAGTGAGGCAGGCGGCCATCCTGGCACAAGCCGGGACTCTGCAGGCTGAGCCGGCACGTCCTCCGTCTGGGCTGCCTCTGTCTCCAATTTAACTACAGGAGCGGGTGCCCGGACCTCTCCTGCCGCCGCCGCTGGACCGGTGTCGGGAGCGGCCGGCAGAAGAGCCACGGGTCTGGGCGCGGCACGCAGTTCCGCGGCGGGCACGCCGGGACCAGGCGGCACGGCGGCAGCACCGGGACCGGTCGTAGCGGGCGGAGCGCCGGAACCGAGCGCGGCAAGCAGTGCGGACCCCCCCACGGCGGGGGAAGTGCCAGGACCAAGCGCGACGGCTGGCGGAAAAGCCGTCGGGCTGTGCGTGATTGGCGGCGCGGCGCCGCAAGGAGCGGGGGAACCGGATGCGGCGGACGGCGCGCCAGGCGGCGCGGCGGACCCCGGGAAAACGGGGCCGGGCGGCGTGCGCAGCCCCGCTGCATCAGGCGCTCTCGCCGCAGGGGAAGCGGTAGCCGAAGCGGTGGCACCGCCCGCGGCTGTCTCGGCCACCGTCCGCTCAGCCAACACCGGAACTGACTTGGCTGGGACGGATTTTTTCCCCCTTCCAGTTCCCGCCCGNCGCCCGCGGCTGTCTCGGCCACCGTCCGCTCAGCCAACACCGGAACTGACTTGGCTGGAACGGATTTTTCCGCCCTTCCAGTTCCAGCCGGGCCAGGCAGCCACACTTCCCCTCCCGGGGCCCGCAGGCTGGTGCGGCGCCGCTTGCCCCGCACGCAGGCCCCGGCAGTTCTCCCCAGGCACGTCAGGCAGCTACCGGGCAATTTCCAGGAGCAGCGGGATAAGCCGCTCTTCTAAGCTTCGTACCACAGCTGGATCAGAACAAACAAGCGTGCTTCCAGACACGGAAGCGGGCGCGGGACTGGAACACCCCCGCTCATGCCTAGAAAGGGCAGAGCTGTCCAGAGAGCCCCATGTCAGGGGCGCCCCGGGCCGTAGGACGGGAGTGGCCGTCGGGGCAGACACCAGAGAGACACCAGCTGAAGGCAGCAGCAGAGAGAGAGCTGCAGGCGGCTGGGTAGGGTACGCGGGGGACTCCGCGCCCTTTTCCTCTAGCATGGCCGCGAGCTGCTCCGCGGGTGTGGGGTACTTAGGGGGCACATAGTCACGCGGCAGAGCATAGCGCTCCTGAACCGGCGCCACGAGAGGAATATCGTCCCACTCGTCTTGGGACCCTCTCATGCCGTGGTCATCCTTAGAGTATACGAGCAAGTCAGGGCTACGAGAGGTACCCATGCTGGACCCCTCTGAGGCCGGCGGGTGCATCTGGTCCCATGCGTGCAACTCATGCAATAAATCAAGCAATTTTCTCCAGGTGGGAATCAGTCCCAATAGTGAAATGTCCCCACAGGACACTCCGTGCCAGAGCTTAGTACCGAGGGTTTGCCACTCTGGCAAATCAAAAGCAGTGTCAGCAGCAGCACAGAAGCTGTGTTCCCCAGCCCACGTCAAAATGTCACACAAAGCGTCATCCGAGACTGATGCTCCAATAACGGCCACAGTGCTCCGCCAGGCTGTCAGCACTGTGTACTCCTTCGAGCCGGGCTGCCCCATCTCGGNTGCCAGCACTGTGTCCCCCTTCGAGCCGGGCTGCCCCATCTCGGCTAAGTCTTCCAACCCCAGGCCGCAGGGCTGGGGGAGGGGGTGGGGGGTGTGGCTCGTACCTCTCTTCAGCTGCGCGGCTTGGATTGTGGCATGCTCGATCTCGCATCGGCGTCACCACATGTGGCTGTATTGCAGAGACCAGGAAATGAATCCAAGTGGAGTCAGCAGGAAAATGTGTTATTTAATTAATTAATTGTCCACTTATATGTCTTAATCTCAAAAGGATATTGGTCAGTAACCATCCACCCCTTAGGGTGATTGGTGAAGTCTTAAAACATCCATTTCAGTAACATTACACCAGTGTACCATAAACAAGACTCAGACAAACACCAGGTGTCCACATAGTTACAGAAGAACATCTTATTGTTTTCATAGTTTGCATGAGAAAGAAAAGATTCACACAGAACACTGCAAGAAGCTGGAAAAATCCTTCTAACAGGCTTTTCTGTATCCACAGGTCTGTGCAAGCCTGGCAGCTGATAGCCCTGGGGCTGCGGTCTCCACTCTGAAGGTGTTAAGCTTGATTCGTCTGTGAACGTATTTTCTCCCCAGACCTGAGTTTATTTATCTCCATCAGCGAGCAGTGTAGGGCCTCAGTCAGAAGGCCTCTTCAGGGTGTGGTGGTCTTCTCTGCAGCTTTTGTAATACAGTTTTGCTATAATAGGCAGAAGTCCGTCATGAAGATGTTTAAGTCATAAACTATAGTATTTCAGTCTCTGACGGAGGTGCAGGTGGCTGACAGGATTGTTAAAAATATATTGCAAATGAGTTGAACACAGTGAAGCAAAATGAATCAAGTAGATGGCTTGGCATTTTTCTTTTTTAACTCATCAGTCCTAGATGGTTATGTTGCAAACAAGCCCAAGTTTGATGCTAGGATGGGCAGACCCACAAGCTCTTCTCCCAAGGTATTAGCTGCAGATGACTTCCCTTTGAATGCACCCAGAGGCACATTTTATAGGGGCAAACCATCAGGACTCTGGCACTCTTTGTCTTTGATGACTGTGTTTTCCACTCCTTAGTTATCCTAGTAGTCCCAGTGATGGATCAGGGCCTTAAACATTTTGCTTCAGCTAAAGGTTCATTGGCTGGCTGAAAGACACATTAAATGACTGATGTGTGCCCTTCTCTTCGTGTCTTAAGGGTAGCAGTGCATAATGTTATCAAGGGCCTCATTAAGGGTATCTTATTAGCATGGTTTTGTAATACTAAGTTTAGTTTTGACTTTGATGGAGTGCCATTAATACTTAGTGGTATTTTGTAAGCACTTTATCAGCTCATATACAGAAAAGTGAGACAGCCTTTTTATGACCCAGGTCAGCATTTTTGACTTGCTATTTCCCATGTTTTTGTGTTACTCACTGGCCTTGTGAGCACAAGTAATGCACAGAGTCTTCAACTGTGAACAACAAATGACTTGTCAACAGACTCAGCAAGAGAGTGGCATTTTTGTTGGACAGTTTGCTTCTTTCACTATAATATCTAAAACTGTTCAGCTTGGCAGGTTAATATTTTCAGTCACAAACAAAAGAGCAGGGAGAAGAAAGCTCAGGCATGGTAGTAGGAAATGTGTTTGGGGCAGTTTGGGGAAGCCATGGATTTCTTTAATTTTACAGCTTTTTCATTCTTTACTGCAGGTCTCAAGGAAAGCAAGGAATATCAAAAGCTCTGTTTTGTTTTCTTACTGTAAATTTTAATTATAAACATCTGGAATGTGCACAGAGCATCATGTTGCTTCAGAAAATCCTGTACTGGAAGTAGCAGATGAGCAGAAGGCTTGCCTGGCACCTGGAGTTATGAGAAGGGGGCTGGGGGGATTAGTTAATTTATGAGATGAGGCACAAAAAACTGTCACCTTTTAACCTTCCTTTCCTTTCTTCCTATTCAGGGAAGAATAAGGAAGAAAATAGGAGAAGGCAGAGAAATTATTATACTTTTATTTATTGCTCATGGAACCAGATGGAAGAGGGTGAGCACTGAAAGAACATACTTTCTTACGCTTTGCTGTATTTGCAGAATGTACTGCACGATTTCCACCATAATTTGTGTGACAGAAATAAATGCAGCTGGGACAATCAATCGGAAGACCTGTGCAGTACTGCTATTTCTTCTCAGGACCATCCTCAGGGTTAGCTAGTCCTCTCTTCACACCAAGGCCTTCCTCTTCCTAAATTTGGGCCCATGTGAAATATCCAGCTTTATTTTTTTCCTTAATTTTATAAACAAGAGCTTTTTTTCAGAGCGATGTTTGATGTCTGGACAGTAGAAACAGAAAACCAGAAGATGATTAAAGATAATGTTGTATTTATTACTAGTTTTAAACTTCCACATTCTTGGGGAGATAGTGCTTATGATGCCTGAATAACTGGGTTGGCAAAAGCAAGAAACCTCCAATGATTTGGAAGTCTAGTTTATTGTCTCTAGCCTGACTTTCCAAGTACTCCCTACTTTTCAGATACAATCTATGTGAAAGAACCATGAGACTACATTGTAACCTGTGTGGTTAAGTCCTGTTATTTGAATAGAAATGCTTGCAGGGAAATTGTGGAGAGACAGGGTTCTGTGGGAGGCTTTCTCCCTGTCAGTGCTGTATAGTGTAATAATTAAAACCCAGTGTATTAGTTTTGCATGGTGTGGTTTTGGTAGCGATGGGGCTTACCGGGGTGGCTTCTCTGAGAAGCTTCTAGAAGCTTCTTCCATGTCCAGCAGAGCCAATCCCTGATGGCTCCAAAAATTGACGTGCCACTGGTCAAGGCAGGGGCAATTAAAAATGGTGATAAAGCCTCTGTGATAACATATTTTAGAAGAAAGAAAAACAGCAGTTGTGGTGCAGTTGTAATTTCAGCCAGAGAAGAGCGGACAGCGGATGAGAACATGTGAGAAGAACAACTGTGCAGACACCAAGGTCAGTGGAGAAGGAGGGGGAGGAGGTGCTCCAGGTGCCAGAACTGAGATTCACTTGAAGCCTCTGGTGAGGACTATGGTGAAGCAGCTGTCCCCCTGAAGCCCATGGAAATCCATGGGGATGCAGAGATCCACCTACAGCCTGTGGAGGAGCCCCCGCCAGAGCGGGTGGATGCCTAAGAGGAGGCTGTGACCCTGTGGGAGACCTGTGGAGAGAGGCGCCCTCTCTGCTTGCTGCAGCAGCCTGTCCTTGAAGGACTGCACCCCGTGGAAGAGTGACCAATGTCGCAGCAGTTTTGGGAGGACTGTAGCCTGTGGGATGGACTCACGTTGCAGCAGGTCGCAGAGAGCTGTTGTTTGTGAGATGGACTCACACTGGAGAAGTTAGTGGACAACCCCATGAAGCCATGGGTGATGAACTGACCATAACCCCTGCATCCAATACATAACCCCTTTTCCCTGTCTCCTTGCACCACTGGGAAAGAGGTAGAGCTGGAAGGAGGCAGGGTGGGGGGAAGGTGTTTCTAGGGGTTTAATATTAGTTCTCATTATCCTGCTCTGATTTTGTTAGTACTAAACAATTCATATCTTTTAAGTTTTGCCTGTGACAGTATTTGATGAGTGATCTCTCCTGGTCCTTTCCTCCAACCATGAACCCATTGTTATATTTTCCCTCCTCTGTCCAGTTGTGGAAGTGAGTGAGTGAGTGGCTTTCGTGGGTGCCTGACATTGGGCCAGTGTCAACCCACCACAGCCTGGTTGAACCACATAGACTCTCCAGGCATAAACCACTCGCTCCATGATCATGGCTGACACTAAGGGAAGTGCTGGCCTTCATTTCCTGGTTATTGACCACCTGAGAAGTAGCTAATGCTGACTCATTGGAATTCTAGTGCCCCATCAAACACTGAGTATTCTCCAGTGAATACTGCACCCTCTGCTTCTGGCCTCATCAACAAGTTCTTCCTTTCTCCTGTTCTCCCAAATCTTCAGTTTTAATCCCAGACTCCTTCCATGGCAATATTTCCTTTCCCTCAGCTCTAGCCTCATTCTTTGTCAGTCATTAGGGCGTGTTACTGGGACCAGAGAGGGTGTAGATGCTGAGAGCTGAGTTGCAGAAAGATTTTCCAGCTTTCTGCCAATGTCTGTGTGAAAGTTCTTGCTTTCACAGGGATGCTGGCCGAAAACAGAAGTTTTTGTAAACTAGTTTCTTTATCTTGTAGGTGCAAAGTTGTTATGCAGTCTTGTTTTGCTACTGACTAGAGAAATATTTTGAAATGGGTGTTGTAGTGTTTAACCAATCACGCTAAGAGGTGGATGGTCAAGGACCAGTGACCTTACGCCATTCAAGCAAACTAACACATGAAAACCCTGTCTGTAATTAAATAAATAATTCCTTTTTCCTCCTGAATTGAGCATGTCATCTCACTCCACCTCTGGTACAAACAGCGACAAGAGGGGATCACTGAGAGCATAGGACAAACACTTGAGCATTCTCCAAGCTGCAGTCGGGGGTGTCGTGCTGAAGGAACTACCTTAGGGCATAATCCACAGCAGATGGAGTGAGCAGAGGTTAACAGCTGCCAGATGCTCTGATGAGCACTATGAACAGAAGTTTCCAAATGCATGTATTTTGGCTAAATTTGGGTAAGACTTTGCAGGTAAGACCCACAGTATATAAATCCTTCCGAACGTCTAAACTTGTAGCTCCAAAAATTCTAGAACTATCACATGCAGTATTCTATAGGAAAATTTTAGTTTAAACCAGGCAACATCTTTGCTCTGAATCTCCTTAGAAATAAATGAATGATTCTAAATGGTCACATGTTGGGGACAAGTAGACAGCACAGCATGTTTCAGCCCAGGAGGTTTAAATATGCCAATACTGTGGTGCAGAATTACCTTATATTTAAAAATATGCCTACCTCAAGCACCTGGGCTACTGAATTCAAGTGCTTTACTTCATTACATCTACAAAGTCTTTATGCAGATAAAAAGCATTAATGCTTAGGAAGCCGATCTAATTCTTTGGGGTGGGATCCACCTGTTTTGCTGTCTGGGAGTTCAGCGTTGAATCTATTAGCCAAGGAAGAAATGAGGACATGGGCATCCATCCTCTAGAAACACCTTGTCTCCACAGCCAGCATCTTAGTCATGGGGATCAAGTCTTCCTTGAGTGCTGCCTGTCTCTGTCTAACTGACCATAGCAGTAACTCAGGCAGTTAGAATCTAATGTGATGACTATCTGAAGTGAGGTAAGATAAATCCTGGCAGAGGAAGCTTTCTATTAGCACATCTGAGTTGAAACGAGCACTATAATACATTCTTGCTTTTCATCTAAGCTTATAATACCTGGAATCTCAGTCTCATAACTAACTGCAGTAAAACTCGAAGCAGATCCTAAGAAGAGGGTGAAGAAGACTTTCTGTACCAGAATGCAGCCTGGTACATCTTCTGTGATGATAAAACCAAAACAAAATCTGTATCAGTCCTGCTGGCCTGGCAGGGGAAGGTGTGGGGAGGGTGTAGGGGCCTATTTTTCACTCTTCTACTAAAGAAACTTGTATGCTAAACCAATAGGAGATGGTTACAGCTTTTGCCTAATATACGGCCAAAGCAGATTACCTTTCCTCACGCAAGTGACAAAGAAAGAAAAGAAGTTTAGGACTTCTACCCTTCCACGTAGGAGACACCACCCTTACCACACAGTTGCCACTGAGGAATAGTGTTGGTCTCTAGGACTTCAGATGCAATTGGGATGCTAAGATGAAAAAGATTCAGTGCATTGGCACATATTCTGGATGAACTACAAAATCCTCAAAAGAGTAATTTCTTTTTATTGTGGGGTTTGATTTATTTTTGTATTTCAAGGCATTATGAAAGAACATTGAGTTCAGAATACTTAATCTCTGCAGCAGTCATGTTTCTTTTCAGTTAAGAGAAGCTCAGTCTCAACTATGACCAAAAAATCAAGCGGTCTCAAACATAATGAAGTGAATGCCATCTTACTACAAGCCTTTTGGACAGGTTAGATTATTTTTTTTTAAATATATAGTAATTTTTGAGTATTTGAACACTCCCAAAAATGTGAGGAATATATTTGCCTTATGGTTTTCTTCATTCAGATTTCAAAAGAGTTTGAGCTGTAAGAGTAATAATTCTATCAAAGTTTATGTTTGACCCTTCAAAAAATTCAGCTCCACATTTACCCCTTGTATTGTAACGAGCAGTGACTCAGCTAATATTTAGCAGAGCAATTCCTTCCTTTGGATTTATTATCATTTGAGAATTACAGGCCATCAGCCATTGACTGCTCATGTGTGAAAGGCTGAATGTCTTGCTGATGGTTTAGTGGCAGACAGGATCTTCAAATAGTAGAATATGGTGACATCAACATTACCGAGGTAGAGCTGAGTGCTCTGAGCACTTGAGCATTGCAGCTAGAATCACGGGCACTGCTGTGGCGCTGTCTGTCCAGCTAGCAGGGGGTGACCCAGCACCAGGCATCTGCCCGTCTGGGAGGGGGATGCAGGCTGGCTTGCAGGGGTGCGGGCAGAGCTGGCGGAGGTCCAGCAAGGTTCTGCCTAGCCCGCCAGTGATGAGGGCGCGCCGAGGAGGAATCGAGGAGACAGAGAGACTCTCTCGTGGAACAGCAGGGACTTTACTGAACTTGGAGGTCATGAGAAGAGCCCCGTGGGGCTATTGGTCAGAGTGTTTTACCCCTTACAGAGTGGGAGGGAGAAACATGAAACAACCAATAATACAGGGACATGGGGTTTCAATCTTGGCGGGCAAAGGGTACTGACCAATGGAGGGTAGTATGGGAGGGGACAAATACCGTGGGCGACCAGGGATCGGGGTACACAGAACTCTCCAGGAAGCGAACCAAACACAGGGGAGAAAGGAGGGGGAGAATGGGGGAGATGGCAGTGGCCAGTTCTGCTCGCTGGCGGGAGAACATACCATTGCACACTGCAACACACAGTTTTCACTGGAGCAATGTCAGTTATGGCTAATTATCTTTCCTAGAGGTTTAAGTGTTATAAACTGTTTTACAGGGATATTGTAAACTGTTTCATAAATTATAGAATCACAGAATCATTTAAGTTAGAAAGGACTCCAAAATCATCATGTTTGACTGATCACCACCTTGTCAACTAAACCATAACACTAAATAACACATCCAGTAATTTATTTTAAACTATACTTTACGTTTTTTACCAAATGCACTGAAAATAAGTGTATAAATAATATTGATAAAATAGTTCTAGCTAAATAGAAACATTGGGTCATAAAATTCTGGTTTTTGTAACTATTATCTGTACAACACACAGAAGCCTTTTTTGCCTATAAAGAAATATTTCCTTACAGTTTGGATCAGAAGATCCAGTATTGCCATCCTGAGATTTTGTTTTGAAGGCGATAAGCTGTGGTCAGTGTTTTGGGTATATTCTTTGCTATGCCTTGTATATCTTATGGATATAAAACCAGTAGAGATGATGTCCTTGTTGCAGTAGTGATACTAAATAAGGTGGAGGGTCTGGCTGGAGTACTGGAGCTGTAGACTATCCTTCACTGCCTCAGGGTAGGGAGGATCTCTAAAGGAATATAATATTGACCGTGCTCTGGGAGTATAACAGAGAAAAAGATCCTCATAGCTCTAATGATTTGTCTCCTGGAGCTCTGAGTAATATGCTGTAAAGAAGAAGGCTGCTGTCTTTTCCAACAATCTCCTGTGCATTCAAGAGGATAATTGAAGTTCTTGTCTGAGAATGAAAGAAATAATAGTAGTAATTAGTTCTTTTCATTGAGTTTGGATAGGTTATATTTTATTTATTTTTTTTCCTTTTAGTATTGATGCCTTGAGTGGCTACCTAAAAGACAGAGACTAGACAAAGAGTAAGGGAATAAAGGTAGGTATTAATTTGAAGGGCCTTCAAAGGTACACCTTGGGGAGCCAGAGGCTATTTCCAAAATGGACCCCAAGATGGATGACAAGTCACAAGTTTTTCACATTTTTATAGGTTCGGTCCATTTGCATATCAGCATAAATTCACCAATTAAAACTTTAGCCACCTCTCTCGTGGTCCTAGTTTACACCTTTGGGCCTGGGACAGTCTGAGTGTCCTTGAATAGCAAGCTCAGAGAAGCTTTGTTGTGTCTATCTGGCCTAGGAGAGCAGCTAACAAGCTACAAGAAACTTCAGAGTTACACACTAAGTGATCCAGAACTTGAGAAATATAAAAGTTAAAACCTAAGGCATCAGTATTACATAGTAAGGTCTTCCAAATTCCCAAATTCTGCTTCACTTTATTTTGCAGGCCAGACTGGTTCATCTTCTATCGTCTCTGTTATTGCAGACCATGTCTGCATGGATTTTTTTTTTTTTGCATTTTGAACATTATTACATTTATTTGTATGAACAGAACATTTTATTTTATCATTATTTTACCAATTTGCAAGGGAATACACAATTTTGAGACAAGTCGCATGACCCCACTTGCGGTTTTCAATGGAAGAGAAGATTCACAATGTCCTACGTTCACAGCATTATTACAGTAATATTGCAGCTAGTTTTCAGTAAGATAGGTCAGGTTCTGGAAGCAGACAACCGTGATAGCATAGAGGTCTAAGAGTTTCAGTTTGGTTGTTTTTTCTTGAAAAATAGCTAATATGTCTCAATATTGTGCTGAAACTTGTACAGACACTTCCTTTGATATCTGAACTCCTTGCTGGACCTCTGTATCTCAAAATCAGATGCAGTAATCCTGTGTTTCCTTCTACATTTAAGAATTTGGTTCTAATGTATTAAAGCAAGAAAAGGTTGGCATATTAATACAAGATAAAGAATATGTTAATAAAGCAGTTACTGGACTGCTTTTTTTATACCAATTGGAACAGAGATTTGGTTGTTTGATGGGGTTTTTTTGCTTCTCAATAGGATTTTAGAAGTGGTGGGGTAACTATTTTTTTATAGGTTGGCCTTAAAAAAAGAATTACAGGGGGAAATGTGGAAAATAATTAATCTAGAACTTTCATACAGAGTTTCAGAGCTGAAAACCAAGAGGAGAGAGTCCAGACAAGATGATTTAATATAATGAATTCAAAATACCATTCTTTTCTCTCTGGATTACAGCTCTATACTTCAGGATATTAATAGGAAATACATAACAATTAATCTCTAACTGTTAAAAATTGATTATGAAGTTTTATATCCAGTAAACTGCAAGGCTTCACATTTTAATCTGACTTGCATTTTGGTTAAAGCCTGGAATTTTTTGCATTTTGCCAGATGTCAAGAGATTTAGAACAATAAGTGTGCAAGTAATATTTTGAACGCTAAAGCTCTCTTCTTATGACATTTAATGCTTTTATTATGCTCCTATTTTTATTCCATCAGGGTATTTGATCATAAAAATGTATAATCATTCTTTTCTTGTTTTCAACCACTCAAAGAACATTAATCAAAACCATTCAGAACTTCTTAATCTGCAGCAGTGACAAGCACTATTGGTAAAGAGTCAGTGGGCATTAGCAGGTCCCCTATGACAGCACATGGAGGGGTGTTCTGGCAGGACTGATGTTTGCATGGTTCTAATTCTGTGAAATATACCATTGTAGGGATGAAAAAAAGTGGAAAAAGATTTTGAACTTTCAACCCAACACATGAAAAAATAATAGGGGAGGTAATTTTCTGTGGAAATTTCTTCAGCCCCAGTGTCGTAGACTATGATTATGCTTCCTACCTCATTTGGCCAGCTACTAATGCAGAAACGTGTTACTCCACTTAAGAACAGAAAAGCAGAACAAGCGATTTTTAAACAAAACACTTATCAGGACCTTAGAGTGCTTTTTGCTCCAAATGTTGCAAGGGAGATAGGGAAACAATTCCATTTTAGAGTATGTGTTGAGAAGACAAGGTTGAAAGTTACAAACCCTGGGTTCTGTTTCTAGATATGTTACTGATTTTGCTTATTGTCTCAGTCATGTAATACTTGGTACTTCCTTTTTTTTTTGCATGCTTTCTTGAGATATTAAAGCATAACTCAGAATGGTACTATAAGGTTAAAATACTCTTGAGATGCCTGGTGTTGAAAAACTTGTAGCTATTGTTAAGGCCCATTGGCCTACTCCTGCTTCATTTCTGAGAAGTTATGGAATTCCCATCTGTATTTTAGTGGTCTAACAATCTGTTGTTATGGTAGAGATGCATAATAATAAAAATTTTTTAATCTGTAGGGGTGTATTTACCATTCTGTAGCTGCCTTTTAAGTCTCCAAGCCATTAATGAGAAAAAGGAGAAATATCTACACTGTTTTCAACCTGTGGCCCATACACTACTGTCCACGTGCTCAGATTCGAAGGCAGTCCTCTCTGGGCTCAGATTCGAAATAATCCTCTCTGGGCTCATAGGGAGGAATTATTTGGATTCAAAATACTAGACTAGTATTTGATTTCCACCAGCACAGTCCATTGGGCAGCTTCTATCATATGCATTTCAATATTTAATCCTCATCTATGTTTGTTGTGCAAAACTCTTTCAGAATTACGGTGTGCCCACTATCTCATTACCTGTGATGTTTGCACCAAATCTCCCATGAAAAAGAGCTGTAGAAAAGGCAAGCCAGCACAGTGATTTCCAATGCTAGCTTGCAATATCCACAAATAAAAGAGATTTACCCTAATTTAAGGCTGAAAAACAATTAAGATATCTTAAAAGGATTCAAAAAATCATAATTCAATACTGCAATTCAGTATTCAGGACTAGAGCACCTTTCACGGGCTGAGAAATTTGGGGCTGCTCAGCCTGGTGAAGAGAAGGTTGCGTGGAGACCTCACAAAACTTTCCAGTATCTGAAGGGAAGCAGGAGAGGGACTCTTCATTAGGAACTATAGAGACAGGACAATGCGGAATGGCTTCAAACTGAAAGAGGGCAGGTTTAAATTAGATACTAGGAAGAAATTCTTTCCTGTGAGGGTGGTAAGGCACTGGCAGACGTTGCCCAGAGAAGTTAGGGACACCCCAACTCTGTGTTCAGCACAAGGTTGGATGGGGCTCTGAGAAACCTGGGCAAGCAGAAGGTGTCCCTGCCCATGTCAGTGGGTTGGAACTACATGGCCTTTAAGGTCCTTTTCAACCCTGGCCATTCTATGATTCTATGATTCTCTTACGGTGGTGTTTAGGATAAAACATGTTCTACATGTTGGCCATTTCCAATACACCACTGGCTCCTGGTGCCATGCACTAGCTTGTTACCTGAAAATTCTGTATGAATAAAGAGCACAGTTATATACAGAATAAATGAACAAATGGGTTTACACATCTGTCCACTAAATTTTTTATAAGGTTGTTGTGAAATTTTGCTTGCTTATGAGGCTGGCTGTACTTGTGTCAGCTGCCTCAAAGGCAGCTCGTGCCTTCTCCCTCTTCAAAGGTAACAATTTCTTTCCATCAACAATATAATGTCATTTTCCCTTTCATACCTGAAAAGCCCTGCATGCTTCTGAGTTTTCTCCCTTTTCATACAGGTCTTCTTCCATCCTTGACCATCCATACTTTTCATAACGTAAAGGCATGTTTGTAGGCATAAAAGACGCTGATTCTTTATTATAACTGTGGGAATTTAGCTAATAGCTTCCTACCTTTTCATAGAATCAGTGGGGAATTGATACCTTGTTCCCTGAAATGCAGTACATCCGGAAGACAATGCGAAATTATTAATGTGGAGTGGAAAAATTCCTATCTATTTTCTTCCAAGAACTACCCCAAAAGAAGCAGGGGTTGATGAAGCCTGGCAATATGTGTTTCCCTTCTAACAGAAGGAATCTACCATGGGAATGAGGGCTCCATGCCGAGGTCTCAGAAGAATAGGGCAGCATATGTGTTTGTAACGTGGAATGTCTGTTAGGCACTTCCCTCTTCAAAGAAGCATGTTCCATGCCAAGCACACAAGTAAACAAACAACGGATGAGTGTGACTCCGCATTAAAATCATACAATGTTCCTACGTGTTATGTTAGTGGGGTGTGCATAAAGAAATATATGTTATCCATCATGGCATAAAAGTCTTAGTCATAAAAAAAAATTAATCTAGGATACATCACTTATTTTCTGCCTGTTGCTGCCACCCGTGGCACTGCTCCAAGCTTCCCAAACCCCTATCATGAAGCCTAAATCAGCATTTTGACACTTATAAAAATCTGCTACAAAAATAATTTGCCTTAATGAGAATGATATATAAATACATGGTATTTCCATCCTGACTAATGGCAAGATAAATATACAATAGCTATACTACTCATACAGCTCACAGTAGCTGGATGTGAAAGCTTTACACTATAGGTAAAAACATCCCAGCTTTTCCATTTGCTTTTAGAGCCATTTCATGGAATCTCTCATGAATGAAATTCATTCTTATTCAACAAATATTTGCACGTTTTCTTCCTTCGAAGTGAACCAACAACTGGCACAGGCTGCCCAGAGAAGCTGTGGCTGCCCCATTCCTGGAAGTGTTCAAGACCGGAATAAACAAGTGTTGGAGAAACCCGGTATAGTGCAGCCCATGGCAGGAGGGGTGGAACAAGATGGTCTTCAAGATTCCTTCCAACCCAAACCATTCTGGAGTCTGTGATTAAGAGTTTAAGAGTCTGGGTTTAAGAGTCCTGCTTAAGCATGTTCTCAGTCTATATCAATTTTGAAAACATCAACACTAACAAGTGATCTCTTCTGAATAATTTCTAGAGATTTCTAAAATGTTTTTATTATAACTTTGCGTGCTATGCATGGAATTTAAAAATGCCTTAAAATGCAACTTAAATAGTGTAATTTTCTATAAAATACCCAAGACCACCATGTAAATCAATTGGTCCAGAGCAGTGATCTGTAAAAGTAAACAATCTGGTAAAAGTTCTAACTTTTAGGTTTTGATTCAGAAATGCTTCTATGCACAAGGTAAACTTTACAACACAACTATTTGCATACTAGATGATGTGATGAGACTATTCGTAGAAATACAAAAAATGAGTTTTTTCATGTTTTTAGTTTTGTACAGAAGAGTAAGCCCAAACTGACAAATGCCCACTTCATCATATCCCAGATACCTGTAAATGGCTTACAGCAGTTAGTCAAGTCATTTGCTGTCAGAGGGAAGAAAAGTAGTTATTTCTGACAAACAAGTAAAATATCATTTTAATATTGCCCTCTCTCAGCATAACCCAATTGCATTTGTTACAGGTTTTTTAAAGGTTTTTGTGGAGCATAGAATTTAGACAAGAAGCTTTTTTGAAACTAGGAGGACGATGGTGGTGGCCTTTGTTGTAGAATTTGAAGAAGAGACTGAGCTGGAAACCCTAGCCTCAAAGAAGATAACAAAAAAGCAGCTCTTTAAGGAAATAGACCTTTTAAATATGAGCATATTAAAATCTGTAAAATTACCTCAGTTCTGGAAAATGTGGATGATGCTTGTTGGCGACCGGGTTCAAATGCAAAGAAAAACCTAAATATAAAATATATATATATGCGCCTCGGCGATGATAAGAAAACTATGTGTTATAGTGTTGGGCTCAGCACATTCTGTTTTTCTCCTTGTCCCTGTCTCTGCTGTTCTCAGGAGAACCCCCTTTTATTTAATCTCGCTACAGATAAACAATCATCTTCTCATTGGTTCCTAGGGCCTCTTGCTACTTTTGTAATACACAAAACATGTCTTAAGCATTCCATGCATGTGATTGTTTTCAATCACAATAAGCCACATGGTCACACTCACACGGCGGTGTTCCCCTGAGAAATGACATTCCATAGCATCCTTCGTCAAGCACACAATTTAGCAGGGCCCTTAGGGTCAACATTTTCTTGTTCTAATCTTGGTCAGGATGCCAGGTGTTTGGCACTGTCCCCACAATGCTAATTCTCCTTCTTCCTCCAAATAACAAAGAGTCTTGGATACATTCAGCTATGTTCCAGCCTTCAGATGTGGATGCTACCATGAACTATGCATTCATGTGTGAAGCATATTAATAAAGACTTCTTTTATCCTGGTAATATAATTGGGAAAAAAAACCAAGGAAAATTTAAAAAACTTTTTTCCCCCACATTCTCTGGTGGCAAGTGATTAAGATTTTTCTTCAGTGAATTTTGGTTATGATATTTCTTACTATAGTGTGATTTTATCAGCAATCTTTGTATTAGAAAAAAAAATCTTTTACCATCGGCACAGCAAAAATATTTTACATTTAAAATTTAAATGTAGAATTTAAATGTTACTATAAGCATAGATGTTATAAAATCCCTTCTATTGCAGCTTCTGTTGACAGTATTTGATGTAACTTGCAAACCAATAGTGAACTAAGCTCTGTGTGGGTAGCTGTTAATGTCCAGTTTAATTTATGGTTTTATAAACAAGAAATACAAAGGTTAGGAAGCTCACAAAGGAACTCTTTGTCACTTCTAAAAATAACTCCCACTTCCTTCTTTCATCCCTCTGTTTCAGGTATTATTTTTGTTTCTCATTATGGCTTCCAAAAAATAATTGGGATTTGTTCCTGTGATTCAATACCTTCCTAGTTTATGAGTTTGCATTTATATTTTTGTGAAACTGCCTCTTCTACAAGCTTTGTGCATAAACATGATGAATCAGATTCCTATTTGCTGCAGTCTGGTGTAACTGCTCAAATTCCAGTGGCTCAAGAGCACTTTGCAACAGCAAAGGCTCTAGTCATGAATTCCAAATATAAACGGCATGTTTCAAATATCATCCATTAATTTAGTGGGGTTTTTTAAATCTGAATGCTTAAGTAGGATTTATCTAATCCTCAACAACACTGATTTTTCATGAGTATTTTCTTTTTTATTTTTTAAATTATCCCAAGAGCCATCATGGTTTGTAAGAATGTCTCTGTCAAGCAGGAGTTAAAATATTACTGTTTCCTGAAGGGTCATTCCTTGACTGCTTGTCATATAGACACAGATATTATGTACCAACAGTATTGCCTTTAGGAAGGAAACACAGTATTTCTTTTGCGAGTTATGGTTATGAACACATATATATTATATGTGCCAACTTATTCTTTAATGTTTTAGTAAAACTGGTTGTGGCTAACTGGTGTAACAGAGTGGCTAAAATGAAGTAGTCAGCTTTTTATATAGGTAGAAATATTTTCTGTTTTGAATAGAGAAAATAGCAATCATTCTGTGACAATTGTTGGCGAACCTGAATTTTCATTGACAATCACTTTACTGTAACTAATGACATGTAAATTTATGCATAGGCTCTGAAGCATATTTGAGATTATTTTTATTCATTGCTAGCTTTTTTATTAATCAGTGTTGCATTACTAGCTGAGTGTACAACCAAAATTAAGAGCCCACTGGAGATTTTCAGGAGAAGAATAAATAAAAAATGATCTTTCGTTGCTTCAGTTTTCCAGCTGATTTCCTTGAAGAATCCCAGAATCCTCACAGAATCCTCACAGAATCAAGTAGGTTGGAAAAGTCCTTTGAGATCATCAAGTCCAACCTATGACCTAACACCTCCTCATCAACTAAACTATGCTTATCCAGTGTTTTCTTAAACACCTTCAGGGATGGTGGCTCCTCCCTAGGAAGCCCATTCCAATGCTCAGTCACTCCTTCTGTGAAGAACTTCTTCCTGATGTCCAACCTAAACCTCCCCTGGTGCAGCTTAAAACTGTGTCCTGTCACTGGTTGCCTGGGAGAAGAGACCCCCCCACCTGGCTACAATCTCCTTTCAGGGAGTTGTAGAGAGTGATAAGGTCTCCCCTGAGCTTCCTTTTCTCCAGGCTAAACAACCCCAGCTTCCTCAGCTGTTTCTCACAGGACTTGTTCTCCAGGCCCTTCACCAGCCTTGTTGCCCTTCTCTGGATGCATGTACTAGTTTGAAAGCAAACCAGTGACAGATTCCAAGTCAGAACTACAATTTAATAGGAAAATGAAAATAAACGCAATAGTACAGAAACACTGACAGAGTCAGAATACAACCTGACACCCTGTCAGTCAGGGTGGTGGTAGCAGTCCAGTTAAATGGTGGCTACAGTCCTGGTCTTGGACATAACGCCAACAAGTGTTTTGACAGTGGTGCAGTCAAAGCAGTGATCCTGTAGAAAGATCTGGTGCTTCTCCAGTGGTGATTGACAAGCTCTTATCCTTTGGGAATCCAGTGGTAGATGCTCCTCTGGTGTTAGAGGCCTCAGATTATATACAGGTAGGAATGTTTGGTTCCTCCCCCTGGGCGGAGCATCTCACAATGGGATGATGTGAGATGATTCTATGAGTCATGCTGGGAGACCTCAATAGCCTATTAACAAAGATAGCCCTCCAGAAGGAATTATCAGGGATGAGTAACGGCGAGGATAAAGAACGCTGCCCCAGTTATCTTAACAGTTTACATAAATGGTAATAGAATACATACTTTTTGGTTACATCTTACATTGTGAATTAAGACAATGCAGTAGAGCATCTCAACATCCTTCCTAAATTGAGGGGCCCAGAACTGAACACAGTACTCAAGGTGTGGCCTAACCAGTGCTAAGTACAGGGGAAGAATCACTTCCCTAGTTCTGCTGGCCACACTATTCCTGACACAGGCCAGGATGCCTTTGGCCTTCTTGGCCACGTGGGCACACTGCTGGCTCATGTTCAGTCGGCTGTCGACCAGTACCCCCAGGTCCCTTTCTGCCTGACCACTGTCCAGAAACTCTGTCCCCAGCCTGTAGCACTGCAGGGAGTTGTTGTGAGCAAAGTGCAGGACCCAGCACTTGGTCTTGTTAAACCACATATGGTTGGATTCGGATCTATCCAGCCTGTCCAGGTCCCTCTGCAGAGCCCTCCTACCCTCCAGCAGATCAACACTTGTACCCAACTTGGTGTCTTCTTCAAATTTGCTAATGGTAGACTCATTGGTCATCAACCAGTTACAATAACTACCTCTGAACACTGTAAACAGGTGAATGGAATTTTAAGCTTGTGCTTTATCACAAGAATGTCTGACAGGAAGAGAAATAGTAATACAGTGTAGAGGGCAGGTATCTTAGACAGGGTCTCTGGACAGAACAAAGGAAATGTGAAGGATGTGCTCATTATATATGTGGTGCCTTGCATAGACATCTGCCCCAATTTTGCTCTCAAAAAATCATCCAACCAGAGAATTTTAAAATAAAAAAAGAAGCAATGGTTAACTCAGCAGTTTCACAGTTGTCATCACCAGGCAATCTGTGGATACAGAAAAGCCTGTTAGAAGGATTTTCCAGCTTCTTGCAGTGTTCTGTGTGAATCTTTCCTTTCTCATGCAAGCTGTGAAAACAATAAGATGTTTTTGTATAAATATCTGGACACCTGGTGTTTGTCTGAGTCTTGTTTATGACACACCGGTGTAATGTTATTGGAATGGATGTTGTAAGACCTCACCCAATCACCCTGAGGGGTGGATGGTTACTGACCAATCTCCTTGTGTGATTAAGACATATAAGTGGATAATTAATTAATTAAAAATCACATTTTCCTGCTGACTATGCTTGGATTCATTTCCTCGTCTCTGCTACAAAACCACATCTGGTGAACCCCAACGCGAATCGACCACGCAAGGATCTGAGCCGCGCAGCTGAGAGAGGTATGAGCCGCACCTCCCCCCCACCCCCATCATCCCCACCACGGGGATGGAAGGACATAGCCAAGATGGGGCAGCCCGGCTCGAAAGAATACTCAGTGCTGATGGCCTGGCAAGACACTGTGTCCATTACGGACGTAGCGGTTTCGGAGGACACTTTGTGTGACATTTTGACATGGGCTAGGACAAATGGATTCCACGCAGACACGGACTCTGTTTTTGATTTGACCGCATGGTGGCAAGTCAGTACTAAGCTCTGGCACGAAGTGTCTTGTGGGGACATTTCTGTGGTGGGGCTGATCCCCACCTGGACAAAATTACTTGATTTATTACAAGAATTGCACGCACGGGACAAAATGCACCCAGTGGCTTCAGAGGGTTCTGAGGCGGTCGCCTCTGACAGCCCAGATTTGCTCGTGCTGTCTGACGGTGAATGCAGTGCAAGGCTGTCTCCAGACGTGTGGGACAACATGCCTCTCACAGCGCCGGTCCAACGGCGATATGCTCTGCCGCATGACTACACGCCCCCCCAAGTACCACAGGCCCGCAGAACAGCTCGTGGCTATGCTAAAACAAGAGGAGGGTGTGGAGCCCCCCGCACGCCCTGCCCAGGTGGCTGCGGCTTTCTCTCCGCTGCTGCCTTTGGCTGGTCTGCCGATGGCGACTGCCCCGATGGCTCCTCCGGTTCTACGGCCCAGGATGCCCCTGACCTGGGGTTCAGCGGACAGCCCTACCTTTTCTGGGCATGCGCGGGAGCCCGCTGGCCCCGTGCCGGCTTCCATATCTGCGTGCTTGCTCGTTTGCTCCGATCCTGCTGTTGTACAGTTTTTGAAACAGCAGCTCCTCCCAGTACTCCTGGGGATTTCACTACAGCTAACTGAATTGCCTGAGGCCTTTATACGGGTCCGTGCGGGCAGAGCGGCCCCGCGCCAGCCTGGGCTGGGGGCGCCGGCCCCGGCAGCCCCAGAGGTGGAAATGTGGGTGCCTGGCCCAGCTGGAACTGAAAGGGTGGAAAGATTTGTTCCGGCTGTGCCTGTTCCGGCACTTGCTGCCGCTGCCACAGTAGCCAAAGCCGGTGCGCCCAATCCCGCCACTGCCACTGCCGCGGTAGCCGAACCTGGCGTGCCCAATCCTGCCGCCGCCACTGCCGCAGTACCACTCACTCCACTTGAGCCCGTCACCCCTGCTGCAGTGCTGCCTGCTCCGCTCGGTCCTGCCGCCCTTGCCATGACACTGTCTGCCCCGCCCAGCCCCGCTGCTCCTGCCGCCGTGGAACCGCCCAGCCCCCTGGACCCACCACTGTTATGCACGCCACTGAAGTGGCCGGGCTAGCGGTGGCGGCAGGAGGGGTCCGGGCACCCACTCCTGCAGTTAAACTGGAGATGAAGGCAGCCCCAGCGGAGGACACGCCAGCTCAGCCTGTGGTGCCCCGCGTTGTACCAGAATGGGCAGCTGCTTCGCTGTCCCTTGGACATTCCACCTCGGCGTCCCAGGTTGCACCATGGGAAGCAGCCAGTTCAGTGCCTTCTGCGCATTCCGTACCGGCGCCTGCCGCCGCGCCTCCATCTGGGGCACTGTCCATATCTCGCTTGTTTCCTGTGTTCGTACTGGGCTCCAAGGGGAAGCCTCCGCCCGACGATTCGGACAGTGAT
>VXAZ01004655.1:9951-46494 GCA_013399875.1 Gymnorhina tibicen
TAAAGACTTTCCAAGATATTAAGTGACATTTAAGATTCAACAAGGAAATAAAACTGCTCTAAAACAGAGTATATGAAATCTACAAAAAGAATTATAAGGGCTAAGGACTGTCTTACTGCAGGAAATTCAATGCATATGATCCAAGATTTGTATTTTCACCTCCCTGTGCAAGACCAAGGGAAACATGTTCTAATGCACCTTGTTGTTGCAAAATACACCACAGATACCACACACCATGGAAAGGTTAACTGTTCTCTAGAACCTTCATTGCGAAATAGAGAGCAGTAATTCCATAGTGTTAATAACAGAAAATTTTATACTGGGGACTAAAATATCTAGCCATTGTGCCATTACCAGGAAGTTTTAAGAGCGTAGATAGCATCTTTACCAGATTTATCAGTTTTAAAAAAGAAGACCAAAGAGCAAAGAAAGAATGTAAGGGCATTAATGGTGTCACAGTGCCAGGATTCTAGATGAAAACAGGGCTTGAAAATTTAATTCTAATTTTCACATAGACTATGTCCATAGTGATATTTAAATCTCTTATTCTTCACAAAAGCAATAAAAAGACATTTGGTATATAAGGCAGGTCAAAAGAGTACCAGCTATACAGACACAAACAATTGCAAAGTCCTTACAAGCCCTTTGCCATGGATTGTGTTGCTTTTATTCTCATTTACAGAATTATTTTACTCTCCTTTAGAAAGCAGGACATGAAGTGCTGACTGTATAATAACAAAGGGAAAGGTTCAT
Organism: Gymnorhina tibicen; assembly: GCA_013399875.1. NCBI lineage: Eukaryota > Metazoa > Chordata > Aves > Passeriformes > Artamidae > Gymnorhina > Gymnorhina tibicen. Next base: position 10,705 of record VXAZ01004655.1, read on the forward strand.
ATCTATATATGAATACAAATGACCTTTAGAGGTCTACATAGAGAATTTTAGTCTTTCGGGTCACCCTGTAGCATGATTTAAAGGATACTCATACATACCTCAGTCCTATAAATTATTAGCTGAAACACATTATTTTCACATGTACACATGTACTCACATATGCAGCATCCAAGGCTACTGTGATTTATTGCTCAGTCAGTATCTGAATTCATGTAAAAAGTATGCATAAACTGAGCCAGAATGATTTTCAATGAGCTTAGTAACAAAGTACAGTACATATCCAATAGGGAGAGACTGAACCATAAATCTCATAATGTCTACTTGTGTTAGTTATGAAAGTAATTTTCTCATGCAATCCTGATCAGAAACATAAAGGCAAACTAAATGAAAGCTTCTGGAAAGAAAAAGCTTCATGTAAGTGACACTTCATTGAACAGTCAGTGGGAAATCACAACTGCACAACATCTGTTTCAACCCCGCAAATAAAATTAATTTAAATTAAGTACATAAATAACTTGCTATGCACATATCAACGTAATCAATAAGCAGCAGACTCCTAATCACAACTGCCATTAAGATTTGTAGTGAAAGATAAGAATAAAGAGATAATTGCAATCAGAAAACATGCTGAGTGGAAATAAATTACAGTGAATTTTAAACAGCGTTAAAGAAATGTTCAGAGGAAGTTTACTGCAGCATATGAAAAGCCCCAGAATATGAGGCCAAACTACATCTTCTTTTCCTTGTCCCTCATCACTTCTCTTCTAATGTGTGAAACTCAATTCCTTTTCCCTTGCTGACTTTGTTTATTGCTCAAAACAAATATAGACCTAAAGCTACCATCAGTTTCAGATAGATTATCTGAAAGAGAAAGCCATCTCTAAAGACTCATCATTCTTTTTTTACTCCACACTACCTTGTACTTCTGTCCTAGACTGTCTTCCAACTTTTCAAGCTATCTTTTATTGCACACAACTTCCCTATTCATGCTTTTGCTCTAAAATTGCTTATGGAAGAGCTCTCTGCACTTATTAAGGACATCCTTGTTGCTTGGCTTTATGGTGTTTTTTACACCAGAAGTCTACAGGATCAACTCCCTTTAGGTTTGGATACTCCTTTTCCTATCTCCTCCCCATACACCTCTCAGATTTACCCTTTTTGCCTTTAGCTGGAATGGCTAGCATATGCTCCCACCCTTCCCCAAAGTCACTTTTCCCTTCCTATTCTCCTCTGGTATTTCTTTCACTTCTGTGCTGGAATGTGGACTTGTGCTATTCATAAAGGGTATTCTGAGGAGAAAGCCATATGTGTGAAAAAAAGAGAAACATCTTCAGATTTCAGGAGATGCAATTCTATTCCTAATTGATTGCTAATTTTTCCCTGCCTTTCTCCTGTTCTCTACCCAGATTTCATCTTAGGTGAGTAAATCAACTGCCACTTTCTTTTGCTCCTATCAATCTTCTATATTACTGCTGATTTTCTTCTGTCTTTGACCTTCTATCTTCTTCCTCTACTAGATAGTGCTTTGTTTCTTCTAGATTAACTCTCATATTTTTCTGTTCCACCAAATTATAATCCACATCTTTAGTTTTCTGCAGCTCAGATTTTACTGGTGCTATTATTTAATTCACTTTTTTTGCCTAATGGTGATTTTTGGCTTTTCTTTAATTTCTTCTCTACTCTGTCCTTCATTAGGACAGTAGTTGAGGGTAACAGAGGAAAAGCCATGCTGAAAATGAACCTTTGCCTGTACTCATCCTTTGTTAACAACAGGGAAAGTGAACCTTTCTTCCCAACCCAGCCCAAATTCAGTTTTCTGTTCTTATGTAACTGCAAAACAGGAAGTCTATTTTAAATATATAGCTTATTCAGAATTGCATATATTTCAATACTAATGTAATGATACATATATGGAGAGTTCTTTACCCAGTTGAGTATTTTCCCAAAATTATAGGAGTCACAGAAATAGTAAACCTTCATTTCAATGAAGTAATTTTGCTCTCCAGAAGTTCTCTCAAATGTCAATGTCATGTTCTTTATGCACCCTAAATTTTTAAAGTAGCTCAGGGAATTCTGATTCCAAGAGAAATCAGGATAGGTTCCTCTAATGATTTCTGCTTGAAAAGATAGTGACTTGTGACATAAACAATTGGGGTGAAATTCTTCCCTTGATGACTTATCACTCAGGGATGCTAATGACTTCAGTAGAAAATATGGTTGAGCATCCTAGGGTACAATTTGCTTCCTACTGTTTTTGTGCTTACTGAGATTGAAGATTACTCTAGGGAAGATACTATATGTGAAGCAGAGAAACCAATTGTGTCTGAAAAAGATGTTGATGGATAAAGAATAAATAAGCAAAGGTGCATGTATGTGCAAATAAAGAGCTTAAGCTAAGGTAAATATATATGTACATGGTTCAGCAGTGTAAAAACTGTGGCATGTATGCTAGAACAATCCATATGCTATCATCACCAATGGCATCTGCTAGAAAATTTAGTGCTTGCTCCCAGCAGCTTGAGACAAGCTGTGACACTGAGTCAAGAAGTGTGAAACAGAGGTAATGAAGAGAAATATTTTTAGCGGAGTGAATACCTTACTACAGTCTTGATATTGGGGTATGGGCCCTAAATATCACTTGATTCAAACTAGCAACTTTCACTATATGACATCAGGGGCATAAAAATTATGAAGAAATTTTGGTATTATTTTTCCTGATGGGAAAAATTTGTTTTGGAAATTAGTAAAAATTTATTTACTAAATACCCTCACTGATTTCTGTGAGTGTAAAAGTATTTTTAAATAGCACTCATAGAACTTCCCAAAACATATGCATAAATGAAGACCTATTACACAAATTTAACAGCTATAGATGGATTCTGTGCCAGCTAAAATATTTCATAATAACAGAACTCAAACACACTGTACAGTTGCTAATTAAAAAAAAATAAGTAAATAAACAACCTGCCTAACCCTCCCCTCTCTGCAACCAATAGAAAAACCCACAAAGTGTAATGAGAGGCATTCTCAGTCCACTGAGGAACAAGTGTATTCCAAAGCTCCTATTCTGTTCTGACTCATTACAACCACTTATACGTAAAGAAACCTTACAGGTTACCTCACTGTCGAAAAGGACAAGAATACAGAGAGTGAGGCAGAGAGATGGAACAACATGTAAAATGTGAATACCACAGTTATTTCCATCATTACATCATCTCAGACACATAAACCTTTACTCAGTATACTTTATGAAAGTAGATGTGACTTCCTTGAAATTTTGTATTAAACTAAAAGGCAAAATATGTACTGCTAAATTCTAATTTCTGTTGGTCAAATTAAATATTTTCATCAATTTTTTTCAGACTTTGCTGGTAAGCCTCTAAGATTTTTATTTGAAATTGTTTAGTTATTTTTAAATAGTAGTACAAGGTGATATGCATGAATGTAATGCACAAAATTATGCTGTATAAACACACACACACACATATATATACATGTATTATATACATACATAATATGCCAAAATATAAAACAGAACATCATGGGGAGTTTTAGCTCTCTTTTAGCTTTATTTTAGCTTAGTTAACCTTAAATGAGTGGGAAAGGATAATAGATTATAATAATTCCCAATTTTTCTCTCTGTCAGAATTTTGATTCCAACCTCTGCCAAAAACCATCCTGCAAATGAACATTTAAAGAAGGTGTTTGCAATTCCAGTCATTCACTAAGTAAGAAACATGTAAAAGGAAAGAGATTTCTTCACAGGTCCCAAAGCATGTTCCATTGGCAGCGTCAGGAGAGAGATTTTGCTGTGTATAACTGAGAGATTACACGTTAAGGAAGTATGGGAAGAAAAATACATAATAGGTAACCATGAGGTTATAAATACTTATGACTTGTCATGAGGTAATAAATATTTAGGACATAAATATGATATATTACATGCCTCTTCTCTTCAATGAGTAAAATCTGGCCCACAAAGGGAACTCTCTTTACGAGCACTACATAATCTCTTTATGCTAGTATAATTTTGTGACATACATATGCCCTAAATAGTACCTCTTAGAATATATATAAGCCATTATTAGCACATGAAGAAGAGTCTTTACAGACAAGTGGGTCAGCCCTTACCAGGGGCTGTTCACAGTGTATGCCCTTCTGGTTTGGCACTGTAGTAGTGCTGTAACTATTCTGCTGCTGATGCTCCCTAGTAAGGAAGAGTCAGAGGAATCAAGTTTTTGCACCAATTTTCCCACCCTGTATGTCAGTAAACACAAAACCTTAGTACATGTAGAGGTGCTCAGGTGCTGGAAGCAAGGTGTTACAGGGAAGAATAGACAAGTCCACATAGGAGAAGGTATTCTGGTGTGTGAGGGACCAATCGTGGAGCAGGGAAAAAGAGTGAGGAGGAAGGAGCTGCAGAGAGGAACTGTTATGAGCTAACTGCAACATCCATTTCCCATCCCTCACTCAGGGGACATTAGGTAAAGGAGTCAGAAATTAAGTTGAGCCCAGGAAGAAGAAAGGAGTATGGGGAAAGATGTTTTTACCTTTGCTTTTCTTTTTTAATTAACTAGAGATTATATTCATTTTCCCAAAATTTTTATTCTGTGCTGCTCTTGAAGGTAATTTGTAAGTGGCCTCCCTGTCCTTATCCCAATCCACAAGTTTTTCCACCTTAGTTTTTTCCTCTTACCCTGTTAAAAGGAGGAAGTGAGAGTGGCTGGGTGTTGGTCTAGCACACTGTGTGGATCTCATCAATACCTCTGCCATAAGAAACAACATATCTCAGAACTGGGATACCTTTTAAGTGTCAGCTGCCCACTAAAACTAACTTTATTAACCAGAGAGACACTTGGAATAGTTTTGGTACTTCATTTGCTGTAGGCACTTTTAAAATTGTTACTGATAGAGGACTTCCAAAACTTAAGGTAAGTTTGGGGTCTTGTGTAAAGAATACGACTTTCTTTTTACTTTTTTTGGAAAGCTTGCAGAAATCCTGCAGAACAATCATGAATGCAATAGACATAGATGTATTTTTACACTGTTTTTTTTTAAATTAAAAACTAATTAGTATTTTATTTTTACTATAGACTATAACTTTGCTATCAACTGTTTATGGGCTTTCTACTTAGGGAATAAGAAGTGTTTACAAAAATAACAACAACAAAAACCAAAAAACCCCAAACACACATAAAACCTAATTCTATAGACCAACGTACTTTTTACTAATGAAATCTACACTGCAAAATAAAAACATAAAAAATGAAAACCAAGAGAAAAACTACACTGAATTATCCTTTATTAGTACTTCATTTTTAATAACATGCTAGCAACAATATTAAAGGCTTTTTTTATGTCAGAAGTGGTTTAATCCTTTAACAAAGCTGCTTACATGCACAAGGATTATTACAGGTTTACTGTACTAGATACAGTTTCTAATACATTTGCTTTTAGGTAATCAGAACTGGTTTATGACTAAAGCCAAGATAATCTTATGCTGTGTTTTTAGAATGAAAAATTTAGGGTTTACTGGTTTTTTTCTTCCCTAATGATCCCAATCATTAATCTCAGAATAGCATTCCTAGTTACGTTGGTGCTGGAGAAGTACAGAGCAATTTTAATGGGAAATTTGAAGTGAAACTTACTGCAATACCTGCTTTCTACTGTAAATTAATTGGTTTAAATAACAAAAAATGTCCAGTCACACTAATGTAAAAGTAAAAATAAATAAGACATAAAAAGTCAGTGTCTTTCCTATACTCAGATTACATCCCCATCAACTCAGAGTAAAAGAAAAGCATCTACAATTAATCCTGTATAAATTTATTTTGTTAAATATAAAAAGAGATCAATTCATAATAGTATTACTTAAGGAATTTGATTTTTCAAGGATCTATTTTAACTGGATAACATGTTTTTTGAAAAAAAACAAGTGGAAATTTCAGGTCTACTTATACAATAATTCAGATTATTCTAAGGATAATTTGTCCCATAGCATAGTGAATTTTAAACCAAAAGCTGGAGTTTTGAAAAACACATGGGACAATATAGTCATGTACAGATGTTTGCATACAATTACCACTTTAGCAGTATTATACTTTTTATATTAATTGTACTAAATACTTCATAGAACTTCTGTATTACCCTTAAAAATGTGGTTTTTAAAGTTGCTGACATAGGCTTTGTCATATGAAATGATAGATTATTATAGATCTGATTGTATTCTAGTTGTCTCTTTTAAAAATGGAAATCTGAATTATCAGTCCTCTGGATTGTGAAACCGTACAGCATGAAATTACAACTCATTTCTTGCAGGGAGGGTTGGATGTGCATTTGTACTAAATACAACATTATAACTTGACAGATTTTATTCAGTTGCTTGTTTGCTCTCTGATAATATAAACTGTAAACACTGTGCAAATAATATTGCATATATGTTCAGAAAATATGAATGATATTCTAGGATCTATTTATGAATACTTTCTCAAGCAGAGTTATATCCCGAGAGAAGAAGTCAAACTTTCAGTACATTCCAAACATCTACAATTACATTCACTTGCGTATGAACATGTAAGCAACAGCTGAGCCCCAAAAATTTTTTATGAACTCTAGCTATCCATTATTTTAATTTTTCTGTAGACATAACTGATCATTGTTTTTAAATGTGCATAGACCTTTGGATTTCCAGAAAGTTAAAGTCACTGGGGTGGGTCACTCACATTAAGTCACTAGGAAAATTGGTTTGACATTGTTATTCATTGCTATTTCAATTCTTATTAGCACTAGGAACAGGGAATGTAAAATCTTTGAAATATATTCCTAGGTGCATCTTTTTTCTGTGTAATTCATTCAGCGCCAGAAAAATAAAGAAGTGGAATGGATGAGGTACAAGAGTAAAATACCATGCTTCCATGTGAGAGAAGCAGAAAGTGTAAGTAAGGAAATGCAAATTCATATGAATCTTATTGACAGTATCTCAGTCACAACCTCAGAAGTGTGTTTTTTCAGTTTTAGTGATGATACCTGCAGTGTAACCCTAGAGTCATTAATCCTGGAGTCTTACTCTTCTGGCAAGAATGTAACAATTCACATTACAGATACTATTAAAGACTTATCATCTGATGATAAAAATCCTAGGTGTCCTGGTGGATAGTAAGCTGAACCTGAATCTACAGTGCACACTTGCCAACATGATGGGAAACTGTGTCCTGAATAGCATCACAAGAGTACAGACATCATATTAAGGCATGTGATAATGATGTTTTATTAAGCACTTTCCAGAACTGCAGAGTGGCCAAGGCAACGGGCAAAACCTGAAAATTTTGAAGTTCCATCTGAACATGAGAAAGATAGTTTTCTTGTGAACATGGTCAAAAACTGGCAGAGGCTGTCCAGAGAGGGTGTGTAGCCTCCGTTCTTAAAGGTATTAAAATCTTAACAGAACATATCCTGAGCAACTTGTTTTAACTATCCCTGTTCTGAGCAGGGAGTTGCAGTAGATGATATCCAGAAATGCCAACCAGCCTCAGCCACTCTATGGTTCTTCTTCTGTGCATCTCCATACATTCTAGAAAAATAACCAGAACAAGCCAAATCTGCAGTCTTTCTCTCTGACACTCACTGAATTCCTTTTATTAAAGTGTAAAAGTACCATGTATGCCTATAAAACTCCAGTCAAATAAATAAATAAATACACCCTGAATTATGGGCTGTATTAAATAGAAGTAGATGAATATCTCAGAGAGATAGACATCTAATATTTTAAATGTTCTTCAAGTCAAAGCTGGGAAGTACTGCAACTGTAATTCCACTTTTAAAATGTTGCAAAACTGATTGTGTAAAAGTGTTGAACATAGGGACAAGGTATTTAGAATTTAAAGGAAATGGAGAAAAAATCCTCTGCTGTGAATAAAACCAAGCTATCTTTCTTATTTGTGTATTTCATCTTCCACCAGCTTCAAGCTATCAAATACTTTTCAATTATAGCTTCTGGGTTCTTTTATAGTCTGCTTTTCAATTAGTAAGGATGCAAACAAACAAGGATTCAAATTGCTTCTGTTCCACTGCAAATGTATATTTCCTGGTACTCTTCCCACAGTGCTCAATTCTGTTTCTCAGTGAATTGTAGAATTGCAGTATTACATCCTCCCCTTTGATCTAATAGCTGCTTTGTGTGTTCTGATTGACTGACAGTGCATGCAGTGACCTTCAGATAGAAAAAAACCACTTTTTAAAAACAAGAATTAATTCAATGCAATTTATCATGCCCAACTCAATCTCATTTAGTTCATATATACTTATAAATCCTTTGCAGTATTAATGACATTATCTGTCTTAGTGTATTCATTGACAATGAGAACTGTTGTAAGCTTTGTGGATCTACTTTCAGAGAGTCCAGGTGGAATGGTGAAATATATTTAGCAGAAAGGGAGAAAAAGAGAAAGAAAATTGGTGTGTTTATCTTCTAGATTTTCCATGTCTATAAAAAATGCTGACATCAAGTTGTTTAGTGAGACTTTAAATGAAATAAATTGACACTCAATCATTTTGTATCACTCAGTTTTATCTAGGTTAGGCTCTTAAAAAAAGCAAAGAAATTTTGAAAAAGTGTTATTCCAGTTGTGATGCTGTTTTCCTGAACTACTTTTCTAGCCAAATCTGATAATGGAACTAGAAACTTTCTTTATGTGTGAAACTAACTGTAATTATAAGTTTAAATTTCAAATGCTTAAGCTTGAAAAAATGATAGTTAGAATTTATTTATTTATATCTACCATCAATGTAATTTAAGGATTTGCAAATAAATATAAGAAATATGAGACAGTCTCATAATTTCTTCAAAAATTCAGCAGAGCTACTTGATTTTGTTTGATATTTTTGCTAAAACAGTTTACAAGAAATAAAAACCCAAATCCATTCAGTAAGTAAAAAGCAAAGCACGTATCTGTAAAGAACAATAGTACTATTTACTCTTTAGCCAGAATACCAAAATTTTGTAAGAGAGTGTTCTTTTCAATAACATAACATTTTCAAAGTAGAAGGAAAAATACAAAGACATGCCAAAATAAATAACATATTCAAATGTATGTATTTTAGCCTCACACATAAAAAAACATGTGGAGTATAAAACATTCCAAGCCTTTGACTTTATTAACATAAACTCTATCCAACAGCTGAGTTGGCAGAGGCCTAAATTTTTCACTCAGAAGGTGTTTGGGCACTGGAGCAGGATCCCCAGGGAAGTGGGTCACAGCACCAGCCTGACAGAATTCAAGAGGAATTTGGACAATGCTCTCAGGCACATGGTGTTATTCTTTGGAATCCTGTGCTAGGCCAGGAATTGGACTCAATGATCCTTGTGGGTCCCTCCAACACACTAAATTCTGTAATTTTATGACTCAATTCACTGTGATGTAAGCTTCAAGGGAAGGTCTTCCAGTGCTAGGGTATTTTATGGATCACTTTCCTCTTGCAAGAAAGGCTACCCCAGGATATACTTCACATCTACTGCTATTTTTGCCTGGTAGACTATCTAATAGCAAAGAATCCATCAGGCTGGAACTATATAATGCCATGTGAAGTAACATGCATACTACAAGTTACTAATAAGTTCATGTATCCTGTCTAGGATAAACTTATTCATGTTCCACATATTTTATCTCAGATTTATTGGATTATGTGGCTTTTCAATTAACACTTTGTTGCAGCAGCAAAACTTATGACACAAATTGAATAGCTTAAATTAAAAATTTTGATCACTTAAACCTAAATTTGAATTTTAGTTTACTTAATTTTGAAAATGTTTATAAATGCAAAGGAAAGATATTAAAAAAACCAGATCCTCTCTGGCTCCTGTGTTCCAAATATGCAGAGATTTGAACACATGAGAATAGAATGTAAACTTTATGTTGTGCAAAAAGGCACAACCAGACATTTGTCCGGGGAGGGAGATCCATAACACTGCTGTGCAGATATAAGATACTTGCTTCTGGTATTCCTCAGTTTTGGTTGCCAGGGAAGGTAAAAAATGAGATATTAAAGTTCTTCATTATATCATGCCAGGAGGAGAAGACATGAAAATTTTGTTGCAAAAATTAAGATAGGTTTCTGAAAAGATTAGGCAGAATAAAGTATCAAATGGTTGGTATGTAGATTGCCATGGCAGGCCCAAGAAGAGGTACTTACTTGTGGTAAAGGACAACAAAAAGAAAAAAATAACCAAATCAATTTTCTATCAGAGCAGTACAGGTTGGAACTATATAATGGGTGTCTTCAATATTAATTATGCTAATTCTGAAATTTCAGCTAATTCAGCTGAAAATAGCTGAAAATAACATTCACATAACCCTTTTTCCATCTGAAACCTCAGTGTAAGGTATGAACTTCCCTTAAATCTTGTAACTTCTACCCACACAGAACTCTTAACAGTGACTAATGCCACAAAGATTTTCCTCTGAAAAGGGATGATAAGCAAATATACAAAGAATCATTTATCAGTGAGAAATGCTACTGTAGTCTCTGAATTCCTTTATGCTCCTTGAACTGAACTGAGATGAACATTTTTGCCATCAGTTCATTTTTTTCTTTTTTTTTTTGTTACTTATCAGGAAACCAGGCCCTGGGAGGTGATCAGTCTGTTTGAGCAGAGCATTTTGTCCACAGAGCCCATCCACGTCTCCCTTCACAGAAGGATGCAACATGTGCGTGGTGCCTTCATCACCGTGGCAGCCTATTTTAGTCTGCTTCTACATCAGGAGGCTGTCTGTGCTCAGTACTGATAACAAAGCCCTATCACTTTTCAGAGTGACAGGGCACAGTGACATATCAACACTGGAAGTTAAGCGAAAAGCCCCTTCTAATTTAACTGCTAATCTGCTGAAGCTGTGTTCAAACCTAGCACACTTGTTTTCAATTAAAACTTTCTTGTAACTAGAAAAAGAAGTTTGGTCTGTGTCTTTGCCTTTTTGGGTTGCAGTCAAGTCAGAAAGGAACTGAAAAGCTAGGAAACAGAGTGGAGTGATTTTCACACTGCTGAATGTCAGACTTTTGTTTTTCAGATGGAAATTGCACAAGAATACACTTTCTGGAAGCTCTTTTGTATGAAACTCATGGAAGGTTTGTTGTCAAAATGAGAATTTTCCTCTGAAGTAAGCTACAGAATGATTAACATATATTGGCAAAAAAATCCATTACTCAGTGTTAATTTAAAGCTTGTGTCTAGAATTATTAACAGTAGAATGGAAAAGGTTTAGTACAAATCGTAGTGCATTTGGCACTTTGAGCAACAAAAGCAACAATTTCAGTAGATTTTTAAGGCCATACTGACAAGTAATCAGTCTCTGTTCCTAGGTGTTTTCTTTAGCATTCACTGCTGTCTCAACAAACTAACCTACAGAATTAGGTTTTCAGACTATTTGCAAAAGGAGACCGTACTTCAAAGGATAAAAAGCTGGTACTGCTTGGATGAGAATAAGGTTGATAATTGCTTTCTAGTCCTTACCCTAAGAAAAGGGGGTAAAAATTCTTTTTAGAATCTCATGCTCTCTGAATGAGGAACTGCACAAAAAGCTGAGAGGGACCATCACTGGGACAGGAGACCGGAACTGATCAAAGGGATATTCCAAACCCTGGAACATCACGCTCAGCACGTAAAGGGGGAAAGTTGGCTGGGAGGGAATGATCACTTCCCAGGGATAGGATGGGTATCAGTTAACAGTATTGTGCATTACTTGTGTCCTGGGTTACAATGTATTCTATTACCATGAGCTGTTGAAAACCAGGTGTGCCGATGTTCCTTGCCTCCTCCCTCGGGAGTAGCTTCTGTTAATAGGCCCAACAATGCCTTTCCCCATGACTCATAGATAACCTGCACCTGGACTATCTCCTGTTAATGGCCCATCAGTGCCTTGCCCCATGACTCACCATCCCATTGTGAGATGCTCCGCCCAGGGGGAAGGAGCCAAGCATTCCCACCGGGATAAAATCTGGAGTTTGGAACAGCATGAGCAGCTTTACCTGCTGGGATCCCAGAGGACAAGGACTACACCACCACTGGATTTTNATTGTTTTGTTATATATATTAGTAAAAACTGTTATTCCCATTTCCTCATATCTTTGCCTGAAAGCCCCTTAATTTCAAATTTATAATAATTCGGAGGGAAGTGGGTTGTATTTTCCATTCCAAGGGGGGCTCCTGCCTTCCTTAGCCGACAATTGTCTTTCAAACTAAGACAACTTGTTTCTTTTGTGTTTTGTTACTCTCTCTTCCTCTCCTTATTATTCCTGGTATTGTGATTGTTAGTATATTACTTTATTTTTACTTTGTTATTACTATTGTTATTATCATCATATTTATTGTTAGCTGTATATTTTTATTGAAATTACTATTAATTGTTATTATTTTATTTTGTTTCAATTGTTAATTTATTCTTTTCCCAGACCAGGAGGTTTACCTTTTCTTTCTGATTCTCCTCCTCACCATGGGTGATTCTGGTGGTGCGAGTGAGAGGGTAGCTGCATGGTGCTTAATTTCCAATTGGGGTTAAACCATGACACAGTTTTAGAGAACGTTTAAAGCAAAATCTACATGAATCTGTGAGAAATTTCTGAATTAACATTTTCCTTTGAACAGACAGCAAGTTTGCTGGCAACTTGTCTCTTGAATAACAAAGAGTGATTATCTTTTTCTTTTCTTTTTCAAAATAGCTTTTACTTTTCTTGGTTCCCATCAACACATGGAAAGTTGTTTCAGTGTGACTACATACCAAAATACTGTCTTCTATGTAATTGCATGAGTACACCTGCCATTACTTGGTGTGGATAAATATAAAATTAAAAGACTAGAAGTTTGGTTTCTTTTCTTTATTTTTTTTTTTCTTTTTCTCTTTTTTATTTTTAGATTCAGGTGATTGAAATGTACATAAAAACGTAAATATTTTGAAGTTCATAGTTATGCATTGTTACGTTGCATTTATTTCTAACGAACACGATAATGCCTACAATTTTTACAAACCAAAGACAGGTAAAAAGAGACTAAAGATGTATATTTGTGTTTAATATCTAGCCTGATACAAAAAAATCTCAAGCTCTTGAAACGGCTAAGTAGCTATAATGGCATGTGCAGCATACTGTATATTTTTTCCTCTGAAAACTTCCATCTAATTTTAAAATACAGAAGTAAAATTTATGCAGTTAGTATTTCATGAATTATTTAGAACTCTCTTTCTAATATTCTATGCTAATCCAAATAATATACTTTCCTTTCCTTGAAATTCTGTTTGAATATGTAAATTCATCATTCTTGGCAACAAGATACAATAAAATTTCATTAATGAGTTACTTTGCCCCAACTTTTCAGATAGAATTAGCATAGAATTGAATAGAGACTGCCACTCCTTGAATAATATTTTCATTGTGTATCTTTGTTCTTGAGGAAAGTTTTATCAGGTAAGTGTCAAATTCTGTGCTCAGCACAATAAGCTGTTCTAAATTTGTTAAATCAGTTTTAATCTGTTCTCTGGAAGGAAATTTATCTTAGCTATTATCCTGTCCACCAGACATAATATAGTGTTTTTTGCTTAGCATTATGTCAGCAAGGAAACTGTAGTCATATGTCCACGTGGACCTTCATAGACACTATTATATACAGTCCTTGCGCCTGGATTCTACGAAATGTTTCTCCTTCCTTTCCTCCCACACTCTTTTTAAACATTGCTCTATTTTCTTAGAAAATTAATACAAGTTTTTTTAGCAGTGTTTGGAAGTGGCTAAGATGTTTACTATTTATTAACTATAAATATTATCTTTCTGTGTATAAACATATATGTATGCATGCATAACAGTATAAATTACGGGAATTTATTTTAAATCTTTTGGATTAACTTTATATATGCCGGTCATGTCTATGTGATAATTTTACAGGGGATGACAAGGGAAAGAAATATCCTAAACTGCACAATATGTTGGGCAAAGGAGAGTAAAAATCACACTTGAAATTTAAACAGATTTGCCGGCTCCTGTGTCTTCTCAGAAGAGGAAATCCTTTGCAATATATAAGAAAAGTCCTTAAGTATTCTGACACAGAATTACTTTACTCAGGTGTATAAAGAGCTGGTAGAGCAGTAGAAGATTAATTCATCTGTGGCCTTACCAATGTGTCCTGTCCACAACACTTTTTAAAATCTATGTTGCATAGTGATGAGGACAACACTAATGTAAAAGTACCCATAACTGTTTTGCGCTAGCAACTGTCCCTAAGTTGCTTTCCCATGAGCCAGTCAAATTGCCAACGCGGCTAGGTCTCACTGAAATGTAGAAAGAATAAACCATGCTGATGGAGGTCTTAGCTCTACATAATATTTCATCCTTCCTATGTGATGTTAATCTGAATGCAATGTGAATCTGTTTTCAGACAGTCATAGGGTGCTCTCACTTGGTCTTAGCCATAAAAGGCCCAGTATGTGAATTGTATCTCAGAAGCTGTCTATGTTTCATCATGCATTATAGTTTCTATAGTCCAGGAGAGGTAAATTTCTGTGAAAATTTCTAGTGACCACCTGCAGGATTGGCTTCCTAAAAGGAAGTTTTTTGCTTTCAGTTGTTCAGTGTTAAATGACAATTTCCCAGATGATGTAAAACTGAATCTTTTCTATATTTAGTAAGATACAGGTCTGCTTAGTGAAACATAAGTCTCAGGTAGTAATTGAGTTTTACATAAGGTATTTTAAGCAAGCAAAGTGACATTGTCTGCATCCACAGTACTCTACTGTTTGTATTACAGCTATTAACACTATTTCTAAAGAATGAGCTGCAGATATTCACAAATATGTAAAGCATGGAGGTGGTGTCTAAAGTCGGTAAGCTCGCAGCAAATCCGGTGTTCAGATATTTCCTCAAGAGTTACAACCTTTTTCAGTGTACAGTTCTCTACACATACAAGCACAGACAATTTCACATAATTCAAAGTCTCTGTAGTAAGTCAGAAGAAAGTACGAATGGGAAAATATGATGAGTGAAATTATAAGCATATAAACAAAAGAGGACTAGAAATGACTAAAAGCCTAATGACGTCTCATGACAACAGTCAAGTAAATAGTGTTTTAGAAACAGGATCTCAAATGTGTATTTATTGCATGCTTTTAAAAACGATGTATTAAAATTTAAAAGCAAAATCCACCCAAATAAACAAATAAACAACAGTTCTTTAAAGGGTTGGGGGCAGGGTATAGAAACCACACTACAAAATGGTTTTTATTTTAGGAGATAAAGCATCAAGGTCTTGTTGATTGTGCAGTCTTACATAACTGACAAACACAGTTTGTTTTAAACCATAAAGCCTCCAACAAGGTGGTACAGCAGATAAAGATCTAATCATTCATTTGGGATAATACAGTTCAAGTCTTAAAACCTGTGATGCCATATGAAATGTGTGATCTCTCAGCTCCTTCTCGGAATCTTAAAAAAAGTTACATGGTTTAGAGGCCTATTCTCTTTAGAGGGTATCAGATTAGAACCTTGTACCAGAAGCCATAGTTCATATAAGACAGAGTGAAAGAATATCCAGAACTCTAATTGTTGAATGCTTTTTGACATACATAAATCTGTCTCCCTTCAGAATGCTGGTCTGTTGGCCAATTGCATACTCATCCTAAACTGAATGATAATGACCCATGGATTTCTCTTGCTTCTAGTACTTCTTGAGGTAAAGACAAAAATTTTTTGCCTGAAACCCTACTCCTTTCTCAGCCACTCCCATGTACACTCTCAATAGCCCATGGGTGACCTGTGCAAAGCTTAGCAGCTTCATTTGTTCTACTGAACACATTTGGATGATATCTCCAAGAGTATTTTGAAGTAAAATTTCTTAGTATGTGACTTTACAGACTCAAGGTTATTTCCACATAAACTTTCTTAAAAGTGTTGATTTACAGATTGTGAATCTGGAATATGTTGTAAGGTTCAGTATAAGACCAAAGCTTTGTTCTGGCAATTTACTGCTCTTCCTAATAAAACTGAAAAGTAATTTGTTGACAGCAAACTGGTGGCAGGTGTTCTTTACTGTTGACAGCTGCATTTCTGACACGGATCACAGAGAAACTGTAGTGTTCGTGTTAGAACATCTGGAATATTTGATCAGATTTCAAGATCTAACTCAAATTGGCTGTCTATTATCATTTTACAAAATAAAGGAAAAATAATATTATGGTCCAGTGTTCATATTAGCAGAAGAAAAAACCATTAAATTATTATCTGAAAAATATCTTTTTCTAGGAAAAATAAAGCAGCAACTATTTAATGAAGTACCACTGGATCAAGACATTTATTTACACTTGTGTAATTCTCAAAATTACTTTGCAAGACCGACATTAAAGAAATGCAAGACAATAAAAAAATTTTTTGAAATAGTATGTTGATATTAATGTCAATATAGAATATGTCTCATATAGTAGAACTGCATATTTTTAAGAGGGTTGAAGTGTCTCTCATTAAAACAGCCTCTGAAATGAGAGGATCTGAATTCCTCAAGGCATCTGTTGTTTTAGAAGATTAAATACCAGATTACACTGAAAGAAATAAACATCAAAAGCATAACCAAATGCTAATGTTTGTCACATGATATTTCACCATCCTTTTCTTAACAAGTTCAGGCTTTCTCAGGTGCAAAACTATTGTCCACATGTGAGTAGCTTTTGCAAGATGACTTAGAATGTACCTGGTTATGTTTCAATGTTACAGCAGTCAGCACTTGGAAAGCAGGAAATCTTTGTAGGTCTACATGAGCGGGCCCTGGAGTATCTATTCAGTCTACTGGTAAGCTTTTGAGAGGATTTTCTTGCTCTGTGTTAGAAGTTTACAGAAGCTTCCACTTTGTTTGCTTGTATATCACAAATCAATCAAATGGCACCACCCCTGCTACAGACAAGTCCTGTTAAGAGTTTAAATTACAGAAGAGTTTCTGAGTACCACAGTGTAGTTGCCTTCCTCTCCCTTCCCCTGCAGGCACAATCCCTTTCGAGCTGCTGCCATCTCTTGTTCAGTCCTGTTCACTCTGCTGCTGTGGAGTTACAATGACACCCACCCTCCACAGCAGCAGCAGTTGCCAGGGTTTTAGCTCATGTGCGTTCCTTGAGCATCTCTCATCTTTACCCTTGCTCTAGCTCTGCAAAACCAAGCTCAGTGGTGGGGCTTTCATCTACCTAGGGAAGCTGGTTTCAGATTCCAGTCAGTTTTGACACTCTTCTACAGCCATGACAGCATTCTGGACTCTAGAGCACTAGCTTATCTGCTCTTTTGCAGTTGAAAAATCAGACCAATCTGGAAAGTAGATTAGCAATTACCTAACTGAGGAGAATAAAAATTAGGAAAAGATATGGAATGAACCTGTAGGCTTAGGCAAACTCCTGCAAGAATATGTATGACTAGAAAAACAAAACAATACAGTTTTCTTTACAAGAGTTGTAGTTGCATAGAGAATTTCTACTTAATCTCTATGAAAATGTGCTTTTAAAGTCATTTACATGAAAACTATTTAATCTGCAAATGCTGCACATATATCTCATCTAATGTATTCTCTGGTCATTTTTGCTAGTGAAATAGGGCAGAAGAGTACCATGAGGAATGTCTTTAAATATTTAATCTGTTTTGTGTTCAACCTATTTTGTTATAAATGCTTGCAGTAGGTGTAAGTGCAAAGAAAACTAGGTCATGTGTGAACACAGGAGCAGTAAAATCATAAGCAAGAGCAGATGAATGTGACCAAATTGCAAGTAAATAATTCACTTACACTGTATAACTGAATATTGTAATGTCAGTGCAAAGGACTAGGATGCTGTAACCTTGAGGTATCTGTGCCATTTTAAAGCCTTGAAGTCCAAACTAAACTTTGCCCTAAATATTTGTTATATCCTTCTTTTAAGATCTCTGCTTCCTTGTTTATTGGATAATAATTAAAATATCAAGGAGTTTTACTTGATATTTAAGAAAATATGGTGAGATGCTGGCACATGTTACCAAACCTGAGACAAACTGCATAGGATTCCTAGCAACTCTGACTAGAACTGCAAGTCCTCTAGATGAAGAAATTTAATTAAGAGTGAGTGATGGCTTCCTGACTAGTCATTTATTTTATGAAATCACGCTGACTTTGAAGTCATTATTCCCAATACTACTCTTTTCAAGGTTGTTCTGCAAAGATTTTACAAACACAGCCTTGTTTGGAGAAAAATTGCATCTTGATTAGAGGTCAAAGACAGTTTAAAGGGTTAAAAATCTGAGTATAACCAGACTTTTCCTTAATAGCTATCAACATTATACATCTGCAAGGTACCATTTATGGGAAAATAGACAATCAATCTCAAAAAGGCTGCTAAAAAGCTCTCTACAGAAAGTACAACTGACATTCATCAGCTTTAGGTGGGGTTTACAGGACTGAAGTCCCTCCCACTGTAAGCAAAAAGCAGGTTTGACCACTTGATGCAACTGAATAAGCACAAGTTTATGGGGCCTGATGACATGGACCCCAGGATCCTGAAGGATTGATGGTTGATGTAATTGCCAAAGCACTCTCCACGAAATATGGAAACTCATGGTGATCAGGTGAAGTCCCCAGTGATGGGAGAAATTAATACCTCTCCTATTTCTAAAAAAGGGGAGAAAGGAAGATAGGGAATTACATACCAATGAGCCTTACCTCTCTGTCTGGGAAGATGATGGAATAGATGTTCATGGAAGGAAGGCTAAGACACGTGCAAAACAAAGAGACGACCTGAGACAGTCAGGCATTTCACCAATGGCAAATTACACCTGACCAATCTGGTTGCCTTCTATGACGGAATGACTACAACAGTTAATAGAGGAAGACTGACAGGTGTCATCTACCTAAGCTTTTGTAAGTTCTTAAATACAGTTGCACATGACATCCTTGTCTCCATATTGGAGAGACGTGGATTTGAAGGGTAAACTATTCAGTGAGTAAGGAATTGGCTAGATGAGTGGAACCAGGGAGTTTTGGTTAATGTCTGTGTGGAGGCTGGTGACTTGTGATGCCTCTCAGGGCTCTGTCTTGGGAGCACTGCTCTTTACTATCTTTATCAATGACATAGACACTGGGATCAAGTGCACCTTCAGCAAGTTTGCAGATGACACTTAACTGAGTGCTGCTCTTGACACAACAGAAGACGGATGCCATCCTGGACAAACCTGAGCAGTACTGCCACAAAAACCTCGTGAAGTTTAACAAGTACAAGTGCAAGGTTTTACATCAGGGTCAGGGAGGTCCCAGACATGGGTAAGCCTGGGTGAAGAACTCACTGAGAGCATCCCTGTGAAGAAGAGTTCTTGTGAATGGAAGCTGAATGTCAGCCAGCAGTTTGTGCTTGCAGTCCAGAAAGCCAAGAGCATCGTGGGCTGCATCAAAAAGAATGGCCAGCAGGCCAAGGGAGGTGATTCTCCTGCTTCTACTCTGCCCCCTTGAGACCATTGTGATCCAGGATTGGGACCCCAATATGAGGAAGACATGGACCTGTCAGAGAGACAAGGATCACAAAAATGGCCCTGGAGGATGAAAGGGCTGGAACACCTCTCCTGTGAACAAAGGCTGACAGAGCTGGGGACTTTCGGCCTGGAGATGGGAAGGCTATGGGGACACCTCATTTCAGCCTTTCAGTACTTGAAGAGGGCTTATAAAAGAGAGGGAGAGTGACTATATACACAGGCAGATTGTGATAGGACAAGTGGAAATAGTTTTAAACTTAGAGCAGATACTTATATTTGATATTTAAAAGAAATTCTTTACTGTGAGGGTGTGGGAGAATGGTGAAAATGATTACTAGCTCAAAACAACTGAAGTGTGTGTGTATGCAGGGAACAGGACAAGATCTGAGGAAAGTGTGACAGTGCACTGCTCCACACTCCACTTGCCTGGGGGTTTTAGTCCAGCTGTCAGTCACTGGCACACCTGGAACACTGGAAGCAACGCCCCACACCCCACCCTGGATGCCCAATCTAGCCCCAGCGTGGCCAGATGACTGGAAGCCCCACCTAGGAGAGGGGGTGGCCACAGGAAGCCAGAGCAATAAAAGCCATTGCACAAAGAATATGGTCATGTTCCTATTGTCCTTGGATTTTACAGCAGCTGAGACCCTGCTAGATCCAAGGCAGTAGCTATATCTTTTTTTTCTCTCTCTTGTCCTTTCTTTCTCTCCTTTTCTACTCCTAATTTCCTCTTCCTGAAATCTGGGTAACTTAAAGCTTTTTTGGTTAGAATCAATGTTTTATGAAATGCTTTATTTTGATTGAATATTTATTTGTTTTAAATTTTGCCAAATTCCTGATTTTCTAAGATTTGCCAGTAAAGTTTGTTTTTTAATCTCACATTAACTTTTGTCAAGTTTTTCTTTGTGTCATCTCAGGAAAAGTAGTACCATAAGACCTTTTAAAATAAACTCACTGAGGGAAGACCAGGGTTTTACAAAGGGTGACAAGAAACTGTTAGCAGATTGCTCAGAAAAGTTGTGGATGTGCCACCCCTGGAAGTGTTCAAGGCCAGGTTGGATGGGGCTTTGAGCAACCTGATCTAGTGAAGGTGTCCCTATCTTTGGCAGTGGGGTTGGATGATCTTTAAAGTCCTTTCCAATCCAAATTATTCTTGTGATTGTAGTACATATTTACCACCATGATTCAGCAGGGCACTCATGCACAGGACTTGAAATACTTGTTCCTCTTCAGCTAATACCCCCAAGAGCATTTCTTTCTAGTTTTTCATGTCAATGACGCCAGTGTTTCCTATAATTAGAGACGTTTTATACGTGTAAGCAGGAGAAAGTAAAAAGAAGCATAGTGCTGCCTTTACCATAGTTCTGCTCTATATGCTTAAAGAACTGCAAAAAGGTAAGGATAGTAAAAATGACCATGTATCTTATCTAAGAAATATGTACATTTTGATATAGACATGACAAATATTCTGTGATAGATCGCACATCTCAGCAGAGTCCTCATGGTCTGTAACATGGAGAATGCCATGCACCAGCTGTTACTGAGCTGAAGGGGTTGTTTATTTGTCTTTCACCCTGTGCCTGGTACCCAACATGATGCGTGCACAAGTCACCATGCCAAATCTTCTGCTCTCATTCTTTCCTGATCAATAACTGCAGCCTTGTGGCAGCGTGGTTATGACAGAATCACATACTGAAGATCTGTACTTAAAAAGATTTAAATTACTCTGTTGCCTTAACAGTGAATTGCCTTTCAAATCCACACTTAACACAGCAACTTATATTGGCTTACAAAGTTGGTCACTCTTACATCCATATACTGTATTTTGGACGTTTATTTTCAGATTGGCTTGCTAGGCTGAAACAAAATGAGACTCCTCCAGCTACCAAGATCTTTCTTGAGGCCCATCACCATAGCACCTTTCAATCCTTTTATAAAGAAAAAGAGCTGCCTCAGAGCAATAATAATCAGTCAGAACAGGCCAAGCAACAGAGCAAGAACACAATTCAAAGTTATTAATTATCAGTATCTCTTTTTTTCACCCTATGAATGAGTAGATTGCTTCAGTTGGATAAGGATATAGAGATGGCATGACATAACATACAGAATTTTTACACAGAGCATTTCTTTGCCTTCACTTTTGTTTTAAAAGATCAGCAAATGGAATACTTGCTCAACTACCTCAAAGAAGGAGAGACAGGAAAAAGTTGTCATAACACTGGGAATAGCATTTGCTTAAGGTTAGAATCTTGAGGAAAATGGTCTTCTGTCTTATGTCTGGATGGACATCTGTTCAGGACAGGTACCATCTATGTTTTTCACAATCTCTATTCACATTTTTTTTCCTTAATTGGTTCAAAAATACCTAGGAAAATAAACCTTATGGCTAATTAAAACTAATAAGAAGAAGCAAACCTGGACCGATAAACATCTTGCTGGATGTGAAGTAACTCATTAGGATGAAGTCTTTGTGTCGTCTCTGCACTATCATTAAGAATCATGTTCATGGTTTTGGTGGATGGGGAAGATTCAGGCTGAAAGTTGTAATATCCTTTCAGAAACAGCTTCTTTTCTGGGAGCATGTCCTGCCAGTGTATATTTCCTTTGTTTTAAACCCCTTTGTGTTCAGGCAGCAGAAAAAAGTGAAACTGATAAAATATTTTACTACCTTGTCCCAGTTTTCTTTCAGTTGGCTGGTTTTTGTTTTTTTTATTTCCAGGCTACATGTCCTTCCCAGATGACATGAGCCACTGAGACTAGCCAAGATGTTGCCTTAGATATTTTTCATGGGCAATTTAGGGTCTTGTACGCATATTAAGAATTAAATATATATTCTGCGTGTAGTGGTATTTGGACACTCTTACCCCACTATTTTCCTGACCACGCTGAAAGCTTTAAGGTAATTCCACATAAACAGAAATAGTGTCCTCTTCTGAGATTGGCAAATCAAACCATGAAGAAAAAAGAAGAAATTATTTAAAACAGCAGTAACTTTCCTCTCATGGTTTCTGAAATGTAACAGAAAATTTAATTAAACTGGGTGAATATAATTATGATTGTTCTTTGAAAGTGCAGATAAAAACCTGTGTCAAACACTATCTGGAGAAGGAGTTTGTTTTATTCTAAAGGGTGAAAATTCCCCAGGATTGCAGCATTTTTTACCATATTAAAACAACTAGAGGAAAAAAAATTACATAAAAATTACAGTAATGGTAGTCATAGCTCTTTAAGATATTTAAGGTAAATTCCATGTTTAAAATGCCTAGAAATGGATAAATATAAAGGAGGTTGCGGAGTGGCAGCCAAAAAAGAAAGAATTAAAAAAGAAAAGCAAAATGTTTCATATTTTTCAATCAGCTTTTCTCCAGAAACTAAGCATGCTTTCAGATGTATGGGGAAGCAGAATATAAAGTCAAGATTGAGATCTGTGGAAAACTATGTAAAAGTGTAATTTACAGCAATGACAAAAAGGAAACCTGGTAGAAATTAGAAAGATTAGCTTAAATTTTTTCTAATAACTTAGAAGATTAAATAGTGAATGAGACTGGACATCAGCAAGAATTTTTTATGAGTGTGGTGAGATACTGGACAGGTTGCCCCAAGTTGTGGATATCCCTCTAAAACTATTTCAAGGTCAGGGGCTTTGAGCAATCTGTTCTGGTGAAGATGTTCCTGTCCATAGCAGGGTATTTGGGCTTCGTGGTCTTTGAAGGTCCTTTCCAAGCCAAATCATACTTCAAAAACATTTAAAGATTTGGGCAGATGTTGGCAAATAATTGTATCTCAGTGATATCTCTTTTGACCTCAGACATCAAATTCTATAGGTGTTCCCTACACGTTACTGTGGATAATGCACATCACTGTAGCTGATAACATTTGCAGTCCAAAATTACTAGGACATGTTTTGGCCAGGAAAGCAGTGAAGAAACTGTTGAGTGTGGAAATTGTAAAAGTTCTTCCAACTACTCTAGGTCAGTTATGGGTCAACAGTGACAGATAGTGACAGTAGACAAATCCAAGGTATCGGATGGAAACACTGCATCCCAGAAGCAACTTCCAGGTAGCAAAGGCTGTGAGGTACTCAGGGACGTGAGACCCTCACATTGTCTTGGACCTCTTCCTATTCTCTATCTCTTCTGAATTTCTTTTAAAAGGTGGCAGTACAAACATCAATAAACCTATATATACTCTCTAAAGTATATATACCTCTGCTCAACTCCTACCAATTATATTAACTTCAACAAACATTCCCAGATTACTTTTATCCGAGATCTTCATACATTTAAAAAGAGGTATAGATGGAAGAAAATTACTTCAATTATCTCCTTATGGGCAGCAGTTGATAGGAACAGATGCCTTAAATATAAAAAGAAATTAATTTTTCACATAGAAGTAAAGGAATTGCAAATGATACTCTGACAGTGGCCCAATCTTGCTCTATTACAGTTCTATCATATAACCCTTTACCTGAAATAGGGATGTCCTAGGTTACAATATAAGATGTAAGCAAAAGTATGTATTCTATTATCATCTTCACAAGCCATTAAAACAGGTGGGGCTGTGCTCGTTATCCCCTACCATGACTCATCCTTGATAACTCCCTCCGGGGCCTACTTCTGTTTAATGGGCAATCAAGGACCCACCCTATGGCTCACAGAATTACATCACCCCATTGTGAGATGCTCCGCCCAGGGGGAGGAACCAAGCATTCCCACCTGGATAAAATCTGGGGTTTGGAACAGCACAGGCAGCCTTACCTGCTGGGATCCCAGGGAACAAGAGCTACACAACCACCACTGGACTTTCAGAGGAGGACTGGACCTTTTCTACAGGATCAGCACTTCAACAGAACCACTTCAAACAGAAAGCAGCTATCACCCCATCGGACTGCTACCAACACCCTGCCTGGCAGAGTGCCAGGTCGTTCTTGGCTCTGTCAGGTTAAGCCCGTGTTTCTGTATTATTGCTGTGTTTTATATATATATATTAGTAAAGAACTGTTATTCCTATATAATTGCCTGAGAGCCCTTTAATTTCAAAATTATAATAATTCGGAGGGAAGGGGCTTACATTTTCCATCCCAAGGTAGGCTCCTGCCTTCCTTGGCAGACACCTGTCTTTTAAACCAAGACAAGGGAAAAGCAAAAGGAAAAGAAGATGAAAAACAAAAAGAGAAGAAAAAGAAAAGACAAACAAAACAAAAGATATGTTCATTTGCCTCTATGCTTTTGGTTAGCTTAAGATGAATTAATTAATAATGAGTATTTGTAGCCTGAGTTTCATTTTGGGAGGAAGCTTTTGCTAGCTTTCTTCCAAGACATGGTCCCTCACAGAAGTTTCTTTTGAACATGTTAGCCGCTGCGTGTTCATCATACTATTTCACCCAAAATATTTTGGAATTTGAAGAGAGAAGACACACATCTGACACAGGAAAATCTCCTCACGGTGCATAAATGTGCAACAAAGTAGGCCTCAAAACAAAAACATCTTGTTTGTATTATGCAATACTTTCACTCCTTACTTCATAAAGAACTATTCTTTGTAAAGGGATCATCTGATATTTCATTATACAGAGTATATCTGTATACAACCTATCTATAAGGTTAATGGAAATGTTATGAGGTTTTCATTGGGGTGGATCTGCAAAGGGTTTTGCAATGGTTTTGGAAGAAAGTAAAAAAACCCTGAAGTATGAAAACCCCATAATTTATTAACAATGTACTTGTGTGTCTCCGTTTAGAGAAGTCTGATTTCTGCTATCCACTGGAATATTTCCCATAACCTTTCCCATATGTCCAGGAACAAAAATAAACCTATTTTCTCCAGTCCTCATTTTCTGCAGTGCGAAGTCAGTACAGTTGATTTGTATGCTACTATTCTGCTTTATTTATGTTTCATAATCTATGTGGCACAAGAACTATGTGTGTTTTCTGCATAAAGAGGATAATGGCTTACACTGAAAGAAAGTGTATTAGAAAGCAAGCATACTTAAGAATAAAATTCTAGAAAATCAAATTCAGACAGGGCAGTCACTGCCAATTGGAATCTGCTGATGAGAGTGGCAGTTTATTAATAATCTGTCATGTAAAGCTGACAAATGGGGTGCTGAATTCCACCCAGTTATACAATGAAATCTCCTCTGTTATCACCTCTAGAATTACCTACTTTCTGTTGAAAGAATTTTGCAGACAGAAATATGCTTCAAAGTTGTTTTCTGAATGCAGGTTACCTCTATTTTTTTCTCCTAATTCCTCATTATTGATAAGATGATCCAGCATAAGGCTAATCTTGGTCTCTGAGTATACACACAGTCCAAATAAATACCAAGTTTCAGTTCAGATACAAACTTTGAGAAACAATGATAGGGTTATCAGTGATCAAAAGGACAAATCATAGTACAGAAATTCCTTACTTTTGATATGTCATGGGGGAAAAAAACAAAAAGGGAAATAGTATCCTACAAGCTGCATACACCTATTCAAATTGTACATTCAGATGCACTGCAAGCAATTTATCAGCACACAAACGCCAGTGAACTAGGAGGAGATGGAAGGAAGAGATTGTACTTGATGGAACTGCTAGGAGTACACAGAAATATTTGTTCTGCCATATGACATGTACTTTATTTTCCTTCTATCTAGTCACTTTGATTTTTAAATTAGTTTAAAATTTCTAAGGAATTGCATTCTGAAATGCAACTTTTTTTTAATATTTATCAAAAAAAGTTGGTTGAATTTCCTACATAATACTTGAGAAATTTTACTCAAGATGTCCAGTAATGAAATTTAAAAGTACAAAAATTTGAAGTGTTTTCAGATTTCTTCATCATCCTTTCCCACTTTTCCATTTCAGTGTAATACAGTGAGCTGAGTGGAAAAGGCAATCTGACTGACAGAAGCTGGAAGTTAGTTCAGAAGAAAAATCACTTAAACCTTTACAGCCAAGCACTAGAAACATCACACTGAGACAGATGAATCTTTGGCCTGATTTAGAGTCCTAGATTTTGTGTTGTGTTCTTTGATGAATTTATTCAAAACTCTATTTTTAATTGGAGCTATGAATTAAGATAATTTAAGAGTCTTTTGCTTAGGATGAAGACTACAGTTAGTTGTATATTTGTTTCCATGATACATAAGTGATTTTCTCCTAAAAATACTGAAATACTCAGTTGAGTTCAGATTTTACTGTACTCAATGCCCAGGTGAATGTAGGTGGATTTATTGGGCCAAGTATTTTTCCTCTGTCTATGCAGGAAATATTGCATTTGTGGGACCCATCGTCCCAAGTAAACTATAAAATAAGAGGTTTCTTTCATTATGCAAATTTTCACGTTTTATTTCTACACAATATCTTACTGAGCATAAAGATTTAGGAAAACTCTTCAACATAACATGCACATGAACACACTCAAAAGAATACATTTCTCTGAAAGATAATGGGGGTTTTGTCCTAGTATTTGTTCAGAGATAGGAAGTATTGAGAAAATTCCATGTTGGACATGTATTTTCACATGACAGCTTCTGATTTAACTTCTAGGCACCAACCATAACTGTATATGAAATGGAAAAAAAAGTTTGCTTATTTTGCAATTCCATCAAACAAATATTGATCAGATTTCAGCTCAACTCTTTACAGATCCACAAATGTTGACAATACGTGAGATACTTTTCAACAAGATTATTCTCTGGGAAAATTTGTTTCATTCATGAGCAGAAGCTGGATGAAGATGAAAAGGCAGGACATTATAATTTGAAGCATGTGTCCAATACCCTAGCAACCATCTAAATATTCAGTCTATTTTTAATTCTCTATTTTCAATGTGAATTTTAAATTAACAAATCTCTGATAAACTTGTGCTTTAACAGCATTTTCAGTACTGCAATGAGTAAAGTAACCATTTCTCTGCTTTCATGACAGATATAAAATATAGAGAAAATAAAAGACACAATTCTATTTCCCAATGTGTAAAGCAATAAATTGGATACTGCATATGGCATTTATAAAGTTCTTTAGAAATTTATTGGGCAAATTCCATCTTCCTGTCCATTTGTACAAGGTAGTGGCATAAACTTGTGACTCATTTATTTTATGTTCTTTACAAGCCAAGTGAAAATAATGCATATGAAAGATATAAATACCTGCATACCTAAGCATGTATAGTATGTTGACCTGACCGACAAGGACTTACAAGATCAAGCTCATTAGAAGTGCATGAAAAAGGACTCCAGTTGCAGGCCACCAACATTAATAGTAGTCTTTTTACTAGGTTTTGGGAAAACCTCCAGAACAATATTTCTCAGGTGTTTTTTTTTTTTTTTTTTTTAGAAAGGAAAAGAAATAGTTACCCTTAATTAACAAAAAAAAGCTTCAGATTTATCCCTCATGTAATTTTATCAATTACATCAGGGATATAGTGTGTGTTACTAATTTTCTAATCACAGAATCAACTAGACCATGGCACATCCAGCCTTTTCTTAAACACCTCCTGGGAAGGTGGCCCCATCCCCTCCCTGGGCAGTCCATTCCAATACCCAATCACTCTTTCTATGAAGAACTTCTCCCTAAAGTCCAACCTAAATCTTTCCTGGTGCAGCTTAAACCTGTGTCCTCTTGTTCTGTCCCTGGTTGTCTGGGAGAAGAGGCTGACCCCCACCTGGCTACACCCTCCTTTCAGGGAGTTGTAGAGAGTGATGAGGTGTCCCCTGAACCTTCTTTTCTCCTGTCTAAACAACCCCAGCTCCATCAACCACTCCTCACAGGAGCTTCTCTCCAGACCCTTCACCAGCCTTCTCGCCATTCTCTGGACATGCTCCAGCAGCTCAACATCCTTCCTAATTTGAGGGGCCGAGAACTGGACACAGCTCTCAAGCTGTGACCTAACCTGTGCCAAGTTCAGGGGGACAGTCCCTGCCCTGGTCCTGCTGGTCACACTGTTGCTGGTACAGGCCAGGATGCCATTGGCCTTCTTGGCCACCTGGGCACAGCTGGCTCATGTTCAGCTGCTGTCAGTCACTACCCCCACATCTCTTTCTGCCTGGCCACTGTCTAGACATTCTGTCCCCAGCCTGTAGTGCTGCAGGGGGTTGTTGTGGCCAAAGTGCAGGACCTGTCACTTGGACTTACTAAACCTCATATCATTGGCCTCAACCCATCTATTCAGTGGTACATGTCCCTCTTCAGAGGACCACAAGACCATCTCCAGATGGGCTATCTGGCCATAAAAGGAGATCAGGCTGGCCAGGCAGGGCTTGCCCCTCCTAAATCCACGCTGGCTGGGTCTGAGCCCTTGGCTGTTGTGTAGGTCCCATGTGATCACACTCAAGACGATCAGTTCCATAACCTTGCCGTCCCTAGTGAAGCTGACATGCTTGTAATTTCCTGCAATCTCCTTCTAGCCTGTCTTCTGGATGGGTAACATTGGCCAGCTTCCAGTCATCTGAGACCTCCCTGGTGAGCCAGGAATGATGATAAGTGATGGAGAGTGGCTTGGTGAGTTCCTCTGCCAGTTTGCTCATCACCCTAGGATGGATACCATTTAGTCCCATAGACATAAGAGCATCTAAGTGGCTCAGCAGGTCACTAATTGTGTCCTCCTGGGTTACAGGGGAGCTATTCTGCTCTCTGTCTACCGGCTCAGGACACCAGTTGTCCTGAGGATGACCTGTCTCTTGCAGCATTACGAAATGGTAGTAGAGTATCTTTCTGTCTTGGGGAGAAATTTTTTCCTTTGGAGAGTTAGCAGATGTCTACTAATGTAAACGGAAAGCTTCTTGTTATGTTACATTTTAAGTTCTCTCTGTTTCATATGTTCTGTAATAATGTTAGGGGCTAGACGAAAGAGATTATTTTACCTTTAACTTACAATTTACATTTCCTGTTCCACATCCTTTGTAAAAAGAGAGTAACTCTAAATCTACATAAGCAGACATTGACACGGCTTTTAAATACAAGGTAATAGATTCAAAATATTTCTTCCCATTTCCCATATCCTGACAGCAACTGACAAAAATTGTGTTTAGTGGGATGGCTGTGAATTGATAAAGAAGTTAAAAGATATTTTAGGAAATCAGTCTAAGAACACGTCTAATAATCCATCGACACTGTAGCAACTACCATGTCCGTTACAAGGGATTGTAAGGTAGTATGTCAGAAAAGGCGTGTCTGCCACCCATCAAATAATTTAAATAATGTAACCGGACAAAATGATTCCAAAATTGATGCCCATTTAGCTGTATAACATCAGTGTTTCTTCCTTGCTCAACTTCCTTTAGTTTCAAACAAATTTGTTATCTTTTGCAGCTCCATATGATAAGCCCTGTCTCTTGTCCACAAGCCCTGTCTCTTAAGCAAGTTTCAAGGTACAATAATTACTGGCGGAAAACTAGCAAAGTTCTTTATAAAGGACAGGATATAATCACCGCTACAAAATCCTGAGGGTCTCTGGTTTACATTAGAACAGATTTACTCTCATTGTGTGTTTAGTTCCATCAATCTGAAAATGAGATTCAAGCTACCTTTTCTTTTAAAGCAGATTTTAATTTCAGAAATAATCATACTCCCAAGAGATGCAATGACATTCTCAGAGGGACAAAAGAGAATATCATCAAGATTGCATATCACCATTCTAATGATAATTTGCCCTAGGCTGTGGCCATGGTAGGACTTTTTAATCAATATTTCCAAAGTATGTTTATTAAAAAAGGAAAGTGTCTTCAGTATAAAAGCTATTTTTTTTCCATTTCACACTTCATACAAGTTGGTTAACTTTCACTGGTTTTGTTCCTTAATAAAAAAATTAATTTGGTGACTATTTTGTGCTTCAAATAAAAGAAATATATTTTTTAGGTGGTACATTTTAATCTTTCAGAAAAATAGAATTTTTTCCAGCAGAAGTTATTTTTTGTGACTTCAAAAAAACCAAAAAAGAACAGTAAAAAAACCCCATAACTTACTCTCAATTTACATACAACTTTTTACTCTTACCATGACATGGCATACAAAACATCTGTCCATAACTTTTCACATGCTAATAAACCCAGTTTATCTTTATTAAAGATAAATTTGCTGCACTACTTTTCCCTGTTTTATTACACTTATGCTTAAAATTTACATTAAAAGAACAAGTGGTTAAGCTCTTTTGCAATGCTTTTAGGAAAATAGTACTTTACACATTAGAAATGTATAAATACACATTTTTATGTATGCATGCATACGTGTCTATCTATACAGCGCAAATGCACTCAGAGACTGTACAGGATCAAATCTGAATGCATTCAGGAAGACTAATATGCTTTTAAATATATATGCCCATATTTGTTTTTATTTATTTCCATCCATTCCTATATAAATAAACAAGTAATCAGAAGTAAAGTTTTCCAAATACAGTTTTAAACATGGTAACTAGCATAAGGGTGTTTCCAGTTAACATGCAAGCATACGTATAGAAATGTATCTGATAATTTGTGATACAGCACTCAGAGGAATTCAGGTTAAATGGCATTTTGAGATTATGTCTGCAAAGTCTGTCTTTAAAAAGATTAATTTTAAAATGGAAAAATAGATGTTTGTTGTTTTATTGATTTTCTAGATAATATAAAAATATAAGAAATGATAAAAAGTTAAAAATTATGGTATTTCTGGGATCACTGAATGTTATGTCATGAACACAGATTGGTAGAAATTATTCTCATAAGAGTCAGCTTGTAGAAATAGACATCACAAGCTGAACATACCATAAAATTCCAGCTCACTTTCCACATCTGCTTCCTTCCTGCCACTGCTTTCACTGATACAAAACTACCAAAAGGGTGAACAAGACAACAGTGCAAAGTTAACAGAATTGATTCAGCTGCTTAATATCTTAAGGGGAGAGACACATCCTGCACAATTCTTGAAGTTGCATACTGCCCCTTACAGACTCAGATCATCCACAAGATGTCAGGAAACAGATGCTTTTGTTTTCTTCCATTGTATATTTTTTTAAATTAATATTTATCTCTAAAGGAATATATTGCAAATTTAAGTGGCTCTTTTGAGAAAATTGGCAAAAGTCCTGAACTTTTATATTCTTTCTTTAATCACATGAGGCAACAGATAAATAAAGTAGGAGTTAAAAAAGGAGTTAAAAAAATTAAGAACTGAACTAGGAGAGAACTAGAAAAAATAGTAAAAAGAAGCAGGTCAGAGAAAAAGGGTTTTTTGTGTTTGTGTTTTTGTGGGTGCTTTCATTCCATTAGATTTGTTTCATTATTTTTAATAGTTACTTATTTATTTTGTATAAAAATATAAATGCTGCCCTTACAGGTTGGCATGGACATGATCTTGACATAAGGTTGGGTAAATTTCTGGTAGTCATTTTCCAGTGAAATATTTATTTTTATCCATTTATTCTGTATAACTTAATTTTCTTCTTTTTTTCCCAAATCTCTATAAGAATGATCACGTAATTCTAAAGTGAAGAGGAAGGTTGAAATAATTAATTTATTAAGTAATATTTTTAAAGTATATTTAATGTCATTGTTAAAAAACCCAAAACAACATAGTAAGAATCAGAAAATCAGTACTAGTACTTTAAGTGTCAATATTACTTAGATTTGCTTGTGTCTTGTTTTTAGAGTTTTTATAATAAGTGATTAATTCAGGCATACCACAAGCCTTTGTTTAAATGTCTAACTCAACAAAACATGGTTTTTATCCAAAATTTTGGAAGGATTCTTTAATACTCAGTAGCTGTCTGTATCATTCTAAGTTCTACATCAGTCATCTGCATCACTTTTATGTACATAAATTTCAGTCCAATAAAACACATCTAAATCTACTGTAGGCATTTCTAAATTACGTATTGCAAGAGAGATTCTACAACTGTGCTGTGCAACACGTGGGATAGCAATAATCAATTTCTTCTCAAGGACTCAGCAAAAGAACAAGAAATAATCTCATGGAAAACCAGAAGAAACAAGACGGAAATGAAGTCCACCAGACCTGCCCAAATATTAAGAAAAAATATTTTACGTCCTTTTTTTAAATTGATAATACAAAATTCTAAATTTTAGTCTTTCACAAGAAGCCTTTGAAACAGAAATATGCTTCAGAGCTCAAAATTTGTGACTCAGTACAAAAACAGCAACATGGCAAAATTGAACTGCTACCTTCACGCAGTGAGTGGAAACACAAAGCAAAGCTGACAGATCTGTTCTCCTGGGCTTAGGTTTCCACTGTCTAGAAGTGCTGTTTTCTGCCCATGTATGCACAGTATGACAGCTATTTGTGTTATACAAATGAGGTTTACTCATGAGTTTGATCTCAATTGCATGCTAATCATATTGTCCCTTGTTATGAAGCAAGCACTTTACTTTGTTATGTTTAATATTATGAATCAAGCTTCAAACACAGGAGAATACTTTGGTAACCTGTTTAAGCTTGTTTGTCTCAATAGCTTTATTACATTACTTATTAAATTATCTCAGGAACATGCTAAGTATCAGTGTATTTTGTTCAAATGACTTCATGTTAAACATAATGTTTCTCAAAAAACTTACTATAACGAAAAGAATAAAAATTTATTTACGGCAACCACAGGTTTCCAGTAATTTTAGTTCTCATTATAACAGCTTATCTCTCACTCCCCCACACTGTAACATAAAAATCCTGACAGTAAGAAATAATTTTGATAAAATCTGTAATGTGATAGCATTACTGTTTTCTGCTGCTTGGCCCTTATTCACTCCTAAAAGATGGTTTCTCACCAGTTATTTAATGTACGGAAATGAAGTTTACACCTGGAGAACCTCTGTCATTTTTGCAGATTGTTGCCTCTTTTGTTCATGTAATCTCTCTCATTCTGAAATTACATCAGCTTCTGTGTTTGATGACTATGTTAACATTAGTATCAAAATGCAACATGTTCAAATTACACATTGAAGTACAGTTATGTCATGTCAGTCAAACTGTGTTAAAACACAACAAACAAAACATAAACAAGTTCTTTTTACTGTTACATGGTAAGTGGAAAGAAACCCCTCCTTCCTCACAATATCTTGAAATGAATAGAGATTAATCACTGATATTACTGGTTGACATTATCACAGACTAGGTGGGACTTCTTTGGGCTTTTTTCATGTTAGAGGAAGTATACTCATAGGCTAAGAGACAGTTATTCACAGAACCATTCCGATTCAGGATAAAGAAATAACAAAAATTATTACTCACCCTGAGCTTGCAGGTTTGGAACACAATCAAATATACGCTATCCTGAGATCTAAAAAACACAAAAAAAAGAGCTATCACCACTGATAATAAATAGTCAGACATTAGATATACAACAAAACAAGTAAAAGCTTGTTCAATACTTTTAAAAACCACAAGTAATTAACATACATATGCCTTATATGAATATCGATTGACTTAAACCTCGAGTAGTATGCTTTGAAAGAAGCACATTTTATGTCAGAAAGGCAGCCCAATAAAAGTCTAAGCTTTCAAGTGTGTTCAGTCTTCCTCTCCCTATACCCCAGTACTGTTTTGAAGAAAAATCAATTTTAAGCTCTCTTCTGGAAATAAGAGTTTGTGAATTTCTGTGCAGACCAGTAAACTCCAGGGATATCAGTGTAGAAGAGTTCAGACTGCACACCAGAGCAGTTTAAATTATGACTTGAGAAGTTTATTTGAACATAAAAAGTTCCTTTGGAAAACAAATTACTTTAAAGCTCAGAAGGTAATTAAAAAAAAATCAGACCATATTCTGGGATTTCAGTTCTAGGACAGGGAAGTCAAAATAATTAAAATAATAATAAAGGATATATTTTCATGTTTGAAAGGGATCAGAACGCTTTGTGACAACTGATGAAAGTGCATCAGAGTAAAAGCAATAGAGATTCTGACTGGACATGGATGTTTGTAAATATGGGGATGCAAAAAAGGGATATTTTCTATCAAAGCAGAGGAAGAAAACAGATTAGTGCAGCAAATCTCCTTTATGATCATCAAATACAAATGATTCATCATTGAATTAACATTCATTTCATGGACCTGAATGCATTTCTTTATAATTGCTAAGATTTGTTAAATTTATCAATACTATAACCATGGTTATTCCATTAATAAGGTTTGAGGTTACACATCAGTTTAATAAAAACAATCTAAAATTGGTTTTCCTGCAGCAAATTACTTTCCAGCTTTTTGTCTACAGGCATTTTTCTCTTTCCAGTGCAACATTAACGAAGATTAATGCTCAAAATTTAAAATCTGGTAAATAAATATTAAAAAATACAGAAAGTAAAAATGTGTTTCTTTGAATAACAGAAAAGCAGGATGCATAGAAAAATTACGCATAAACATAATATAAACTTTTTGTTAGTTTTATGCTAACAGTAATTAACATATAAAAGGAGAATATTAGATGTTATAATGGTAATCTGCATGCTTTGGAGGAAGTATGTATGCCTCTGTAATCTTAAGATTATTTAAGACATCCTATTAACAGATTATTTATTCAATGCTTGCAGTGTTGCCAAGTTCTAACAATTTTTCCATGGTGTTTGCATTAGATAAATTAGTTTCGTGGGTTTGGGGTTTTTCGTTTGGTTGTTGGTTTAGTTTTTTTTCATTGTTTTTTTTCTATTTGTTTGTTTTTGAGGGATCACTGATAGGTTTTGGGTTTGTTTCTTCTTTTGGGTTTTTTTTCGTGGCTCAAGGATTGGCAGATATTTTCCCAAAGTATTTTACACGTTTAAAAAAAGAACTTGAGGATAAAAATATATATATTTATATATCCTTTCTTTATATTAAAATAGCCAGGTTATTTCTATTTTTAAAGTTTCTAACTAGAATTTGAATTGAACATTTAACAGTGAAAATCAAATGGGTCCAGAAGAACCTTGTCAATCTCTCCAAGATAAAGAATTTCCACCCTAAAAATACATTTAGTCTTAGGTCTCTGAACAGACCTGCTGAACAGTCTGTTCTGTCTCTTCAGAAGTCATCATGCAATATTGTTACTATTTTGCTAGGGGAGAAACAACAAGGAAAAATCCCCAAACCAAACCAACAAAGTTCCTATTTTAAGAGTTTAACTTACTTTTATCTCTCCAATCAGATTTTCTCACAACTTTTTTTTGTATTTTGTAAATCTCTTCCCCTTCTATGCCTTAGGATATCAGCAGTATATGTCCTCTAGTAGGAGAATCACATTGCAAGTGAAAATATCCCTCTTAAGCTAAATCTACTTTGCAGCAGAGGATCTTAAGAGTCTAAATTAACCTGAGGCTCACTACACTTTTTAAAAATTTTATTATTTTG
>VXAZ01004660.1:0-17852 GCA_013399875.1 Gymnorhina tibicen
TCATACCTGGACATTTTCACAAACAAGATCAATAAAGCTGGAGTCTAGGACATCTTCTCTCTTTCCTAGCTGCAATTACTAGTCTCAGATATGAAGTGAGCTCAAAATACACCAAGACCAATCAATACAGTGCCACCAGAGTTCAGAATCCTTCTCTGAGAGGCAGCACAACCTGTACCAAGGAGAGCCCCAACAGAGGAAGGCACTGGGGCAAAGCAGCCCTATGAGAAGGGTCTGGCCTCAGCAAGTTGGAGAAGGTATGGATTCACTCTCTCCACATCACACTCTTTCCCAGCAGAGCTCTAGTGCAAATTAAATCTGCAGTTTGGGTGGCAGTGGGAGAAGGTCAGAGTAATTTAGTAGAAGAAATCCTCAAAAACCTCCTTTTAGATATGAATCCCAGACAGGTCAGGTTAACTTGGTCCTTCAGCTGTCTAACAGCTGAAAACATCAAAAGTGCTGCCAAACCAACTATTTAATGAAGTAAAAAGCTTTGAGCACAAGTACATACCTTTGGATTCACAAACACAGCCTGGCCACTGGGAAAAGTGCAGGGCATACCACCCTCAGACAGATAGAGGATTCCAGAGAGTTTGTTAAAATTTTTCCTCGCAGCTTCACAGCATTTCATGGTCCTTTAGCAGTGCCCAAACCACAGCTTCTCACACCTCGGCTTTAGTTGTGCTCTTTTCAGACGTATCTTTCTCCTTGATCCTTTCAGACAGCTTCTAGACAGAAAAAGTGAGTGAAGGCTAAGTCATAAAAAGGTTTTAAATCAGTGGTAGCTGCATAACTGGCATAGCTGCACCCTCCCAGGTTTTTGGAAAGCAGGAAGAGGGCAGCGAGCACTGCCAAGTTTGTTATTCTCCTCTGCAGTGTCATTCTGCTTTCTAGGGCATTGCAAGGGGTAAATGTAAGGCATCTCCACTGCCTTTTCCTGGTGTTTTAATCTCCAGATAGTCCTCTCTAATGTGGTTATTTGAGAAAGAAAAAGTAACCTTTGCTTTCCTGTCATGGGTATCCAGAGCCTGTTTAATTTTTTTAAGTTGTATGCCTCCTGGAAGAGCTCATTAATGAGGGGACCACAATTGTGTGTAGTGTGCAGTCATCTTCTCCATAATTACTCCCAGTGTGATTTGGACATGGTTGGATGGGGGCTTGGAGCACCCTGGTCTAGTGGAAAGTGTCCCTGCCCATAGCAGGGGGTAGTGCCGTTTTCGGGGGGTGTTCTGGGTGGGTGCTACGACCTCCTGAACCGACTCCAACAGAAAGTCGCTCATCAAGCCACTACACACACACACACACTTGCACTGGATAGCTTCTTCGACGGCAAAGAGGCAGGAAGGGTCCTTGTGTGGAATTCCACGGCAGAGGTACATTCCAGCCCCACGCATGAAGGATGCCAGTGACAAAAGACCAAAAGGAGTGGTGGGTCCAAGGTTATATATGGGGGTGGGGAAAGCATCAGGGACCAATGGTCTGAGGGCATGGGGGCGGTACCTAGGCGGGATTGGGGTACAGGAGCCAATGGGAAAACTGCAAGGGAGTGGCGAGGAACAAGGGCCAATGGGAGAGTGGGGAAGGGAGAATTTCTAGGGAAAGAACAGTTAAGGTACAAGGAGGCGGGGAGGCCACTGGCCAACCAGGGAAGCGGAACTGGGATACATTAACATAATGGAACAGAGCATCCCAGGAGAGGCCTTCTCAGTTCACCATAACCTGGGAGGAATTTCTATCCCTAGGGATAGTACCACCAATAGACTCCCTTTGTCCCTTATGCTATGGGCCCACTGTCCCCCACAGGGTAGCACTGGATGGGCTTTAATGTCCCTTCTGACCCAAACCAGTCTGTGCTTCTGTGAATCTGTGGCAAAGACATTCATAAAGAAACCAGGTACCGGTGAAAGAAAAATGGATAAATGTTAGTGCTATTAAGGAAAGACTTCATGTCCCATCTCCTGGTTCTGTCCAACTTCATTTTATCCCCTCTTCCTTCCCACCTTCTGCTTTTGTAAGCAGGGAGACACTTTCAGGAGGTATTTCAATAAAGCGGGAGGCTTGCCACAAGCTTGGAGAAAGGTGTCCCAAGTGAAGGTAGTTCCTGGTGAGATAGGAAAGAGGGATATGAGGGAAAAAACTAAAGTGGAGTGGGGACCACCACCACCAGCAGCACAAGGCACAGGAAGGGACATGGGCAGATGGGAAAAACTGTGATCGAAATAAGGGCAAGTACAATTATTTTGGTTCCAGTGTTTTGGCTAAAGCATAGCTTTAGCATTGCTAACATGGAAAAACATAGAATAGCTGGGACAAGAATTGACTGAAGAATGTAAATTTATTTTACTCAGCATATTGTGCCAGTCTGGGATGCACATTACATCCTGGACTGATAAATACAAAAGCCCACTTTTGCCACCCACCACTGGATGGCTTTACCTGCCACCTTGCCACACATGGCTGTGTCTCAACAGCTGAACTCTTACTACCCCAAGCAGCAAGGTCACATCACTCCCTGTGCTAGGCCAACTCTAGGGACAAAAACCAAGGGAGACTCCTTGCCAATATTATTATAGCACAGACAACTGCGAGGTCTGGCACTGCTTAATTTCCTGCCCGACTGAGCTCTGAGGAAAGAAAAACACTGAAGATGAAGATGATTTGATCATTCACCTTGATCATGAGGACAGTGGTAGTACCATAAAAAATCATGGATAAGGATATAATAGAGCTTGGCCAGAGAAATCAGGAACTCTGACTTGGAAATGGCAAACTTGAAAAAATAGTAAATGCATATGACAAAAACAGCCCAGAGTAAAGCCTTCTCTGATACTCCTTCAGCCTCCTTCCTTCACAAAATTTTGAATATCAGGGGCAAAGATTTAACTGAGGTCATCTGATAGCATCAAAAACAGGTGATGTCTTTAACACTCATACAACTGTCAGGAATCTGCTTCCTTCAAAGCATGGAAACACTGCACAGGCAGTGGACAAGAATAGTGACCTTGCTAGCTTTACATCAAGTATTCCTCATATTTCACTGTTTCAATGATGTCAGAAAGTAACAGACATAAAAATGTGTGGATTCTGCAAATTTTGCATTTTTCTGCACTTTTTGCTATTTCCCTCAAGATCAAGGTTTTGATATTAAAAAATAAAATTCTTGTGTTTATTTGTATTTATGTTACAAAGACCCTTCACAGTAAAAAGTATTGCCCTTTCTTTAACTTAGTCATAGATACCTGCCTGGTGTAAAAAAAAAAAAAGAGGGGGTGTGTGTGTATTCCTTTCCTCTACTCACATCAATGATGTCTTAATTTCAAAGATCAGTAGAGACTTTGTAAAGGATATCGTAACAAATCTCAGATTAATCTCTTAGGTCACCTTCATTGTAGAAAAAAAAGTAATTTTCACCAGAGAAGAGAAAGATAAAGACCAATCAACACAGTTGCCTCTGAAAAAGTCTAGTCAAACCACTCATTTGACATTCAGGCATATTAACAACAGTAATTAATAATACATTCCTGCATCTACCATAAAATACTTTCAGTTCTTTATTTCCTAGGGACCTACTGGAAAAAATTCTTTGGGCTTAAGAAAAGCCTTTACAAACACTACATATAGGTTATAAACTTATCTGGGTACAGATAAATCCATTTGGTCTCTACATCACTTTAGACAGTATGTTGATCGTGTACTAAAAAAAGAAAAAGAGCTGATTAACATGATAAAAATCAAGGTGGGGAAGGATGTACTTCTCCCTTGAAAAGCTTGGTTGTTAAGAAGGGATTTTAAAAAACAACAAGCAGGAACGTGCAGTTTGCTAACTATGCTCATGCAGGGGTGTCTTAGGTTACAATGTAAGATGTAACCAAAAGTACCTATTCTATTACCATCTGTTAAAGCCAGGTGGGGTTGGGTGTCTCTTCTGTGACACATCCCTGATAACTCCCTTCGGGAGGTATCTTCTGTTAATGGGCCACCAAGCCTCACTGCATGACTCATAAAATTACATCATAAAATTACATCATCCCATTGTGAGATGCTCCGCCCAAGGGGAGGGACCAAGCATTCCTACCTGGATATAATCTGAGGTTTGGATCACCACACTCAGCCCTTACCTACTGGATTCCCAGAGGACAAGAGCCACACAACCACCACTGGACCTTCAGAGGAAGACCAGACCCTTCTACAGGATCACTGCTTCAACAGAACCACATCTATCACTTCAACAGGACTACAGCCACCATTTAATCAGACTGCTGCCACCACCCTGACCGACAGGGTGTCAGGTTGTATTCTGGCTCTGTCAGTGTTTCTATATTACTGCATTTATTTTTAATTTTCCTATTAATTGTAGTTCTGATTTCGAGTCTCTCACTGGTTTGCTTTCAAACTAGTACAAGGAGTTAGACCTGAAGGACATGATGCCTCCAGGGGGACCTGGACAAGAAAGATCAAGAGAGACTATTTACAAGAGCATGTAATGACAGGACAGTGGGGTACTAGATCGAAAGAAAGTAGGTATGGATGGGATATTGGGAAGAAACTCTTCCCTGTGAGGGTGGTGAGGCCCTGGCACAAGTTGCCCAGAGAAGCTGTGGCTGCCCCATCCCTGGAAGTATTCAAGGCCGGGTTGGACAGGGCTTGGAGCACCCTGGGATAGTGGAAAGTATCCCTGCCCATGGCAGTGGCTGGGACAGGATGGGCTTTAAGGTCCCTTCCAACCCAAACCATTCTGGGATTCTAGGATCCCATGTTTTCAGCCTATACTTCAAGAACTACATTAACCTACACTTTAAGAATTAAATTTAAGAATTTAACCTACACTTTAAGAATCCTGGATATTGATGGCCTTCATTTCTTCTCCTAAATGTCTTGAACTTTGCCTGCCATCATATGCAAATACACACACTATTCAGATCTTCCATCTTGGAATTAAAGGCAGATTTGCAAGGTTCAGGCAAGCAGCACCCAGCTCTGAAGTCCCTTACCAATAGCTAAGTTGAGTAACAGACTGCCAGGCAATACATATTGTTTCTGCCAAGGAATGGAGTTCTCAGAGCTGTGGGGCCCAAATGCCCTGACCTCACCCAGCTTGCTGTTTCCATCCACTTGGGAAACTCATACTGCAAGAAGCACACCTACGCAATATGATTTTGTTCAGCTTGTTTCCACAAAGCATCTAGTACTGCTTCTGAATATAGTTTGGATACATCTTCTTATGCTCTATTATAAAAGCACGAATTCTCCCCTTTCCAAGTGATAATACAGCCAGATTCCCCATTACGGGTTACCTATGTGAACATGGCTTTGAGAACAAAAACATCCTCACCAAACCCAGGTGTCAAAACCCCACGAAAATCAATCACACATGAAGCTCTATTATTTATTTCTGAGTATGTTGTAATGACATTAGTTTTTGTTAAGCTCTAATTGTTGGTGACTTATCCATAGTATTTTTTCTTTACTCCAGAAGTGAGGCACTGAGACACTGCTCTGGGTGCTCCAGCTGAATTTCCAAGCCTTTTTCCCCAAACTGACCCACCACACTTTGGCAGGTCGGATCTGAGGGCTGTTAATGGTCTTGCCAGATATTTGATTCTGAGATGTCCACAAACAAGAAGGAAAGAAGGTGGTATAAAGTCACTTCAAGTCACACATGGTGCTCTATAACAATGTGTGACACAGTGTCATACCATTTTCTTACCTTGTGCTACAGAAGCCACTTCAATAACAAGAAAAGCAGTATAAGAAGGGTAGAATGGGAGTGAGTCATTCCCAGTTTTAACACTTAGAAACCTAGGAAATGGGAGAAGGGATGCAGACACAATAAATGAACATTCAAACTGCCTGAGCATAAGATTTTGGCAGCAAGTCCGTACATTTCTTAAAGCTTCACTCACCTTATGTTCATCCCTTTTGGGAAAACAGTTTGAAGCTCAGATCAAACTCCTTCCCCCTGTCTTCTACCAGACTTCCACCCTGGAAACTTTACCCCAGTACCTCTTGTCCCAGAAAATGTTACAGACACAATAATGTGGGATACTTGGAAGGGGAAAAAGTAATATAGAAATAATGCTCAAAAAAATGTACCTATTTCCTTGGTGCCTCCATTCTCTCTTGACAACACTACGGACACAAAATTTTCAGTGCATCTTTGCCAGTTTCCCCGCAAAATTCTTACCTTCTGGTGAAAACAAAACAGAACTGCTGCACTTCTCTCCCTATATGCTGACCGCAGATAGCTTTAAATAACTTGGGATTGATTACTGGATCAAATAACCCAAAAAAGCTAAGGCTGTGGGCCCTTAGTAACATGCCCTTAGTAACATGCAGGGCTGAGTAACATATAGCTTGCCTCAGTCTGGAAGGAAAGGCAGATGAAGATTAACAAAGGATCTGGGTGACAGCACAAGCAGTTCTGTGGGAAGTTCTGTAACATGGGCCTGTTATTTTCTGAATTGTAAGGGCATCTTCTGGAGGACATCTGATTGCTGTCCAAAGCCCTGTATTTTTCATTCTAACAAAATGATGTAATTGCAGTCAAATACCACAGACAACATTTTCTTTTACAATACAACAAAGCAAAACTGATGTGTATTGATCTGACCACACAAGTCTCAAAGTAGAACTCTTTATACAGGGGGATTTCTCTTCTGACTGTGTTACTCTGCCTATGTCACAGGTATAATATTTTGTTCATTCAGTGACATTAGCAGTAAGTTTGTTGATATGTAGCCCTGTGTTTATGTTGTTAATATAGGACTGAGATTCAGCAATTTTATATTGAAGACATTTGCATTTGTTTCACTGCTAAATGCCAGTGGAATTACATGTCTCTTATCTAAGCAGACTTCTGACTGAAGTCAAGAAGTCAGATCTAGGTCAAGAAACAGATTTTTCCTATAACTTTAACTCATTTACCCATTAAAGTACTTTTTTCTTCTTTTGAAAACCTTGAAAAAGGTCCCCAAATGTATGTGTGTGTAAGCATCTTCTCAGTGATACACTGAACAGCTCAAGCTAAAACCAGTTGTAACACGGGTGCAAAACACCAGGAGGGAAATTATATCAGGTGGCCTGTGTTGTCACTACAGCCAGAGACACAGGTATCCCTGGGTGCACCATTCAAAGAGCAGCAAAGACATGCAGCAGGATAGAAAACCTTTTCAGAGATTGTGGGAGTGGCAGTTCATCCTCAGCTTTCAGCAAGCTTCTGTGGGGACACTCCATGGAAATAGCTTTGGGGGTTTGAGGACAGTCAGGTACAGGGATGGGAAGAATGAGAAGGCTTTGAGGGCTTCAGGATGAGGCAGAGCACCTCTCATTGTGCCAAGGGAGGAGTGAGCTACCACCCCTGCCAGGTGGCCTGAGATGACAGAGGAGAAAGAAAGAGGATGGGGAGAAGAGGTTAGGAAGCTCCAGCCCACCTGGAGCCCCTGCAGCTGGACCAGGGTGCAGCTGTCATCTGTGATCAGGGATGGTCTGCCCCCATGATGGCACACGGCAGACCAGGAGCTGGAATGCCATGCACAAAAAGTAATGGTTAAGAGCAGAATGAGTGGGAACATACCTGGGTTTGTTTCACCTTTCATCAGTCAGGACTTACTTGTTCTTGCAGATACAGACCTCAAGCTCCAAGGCCTTCGAAGATATTTCTTCTCCCTTCGAACAGCCA
This sequence comes from Gymnorhina tibicen, assembly GCA_013399875.1. NCBI lineage: Eukaryota > Metazoa > Chordata > Aves > Passeriformes > Artamidae > Gymnorhina > Gymnorhina tibicen. The sequence goes on from VXAZ01004660.1 coordinate 7,679, forward strand.
CAAACTTCCTCCTGTTGAAAACTAAACAACCTAAATGCACCACATGCAGAGTGTTTCCTCTTCCTCCAAGACTGCCTATGTAGTGGATTGACCATGGCCAGCTGCCAGTCACCCACACAGCCATCTTCCCCCTCCCTCTCCTCAGCAGGATGGAGAGAAAATAACAAGAAAAAATTTGTAGGTGGAGATTGACACAGGAAGACCACTTACCAATCCCTGCCATGGAAAAAACTGACTCAAGTTGTGGAAAATTAATTCAATTTAGTGCCAGTTAGAATAGAGTTGGATGGTGAGAAACACAGACAAAAATTAACACCCACCTCCTGTTTCTTCTCTGGCACAGCGTCACACCTTCATTCCTGACTCCTGTCACCACCAAGTAGCACAGAGGGTGGAGGAATGTGGGTGACAGTCCCTAACAGCCCCACTCTGCCATTCCTTCCTCTCCACACCTTTCCCTGCCCCACCATGGCCCTGGCACCTGGAGTGGGTCACCATGCCTGTCTTGGCTCCATCATGATAATGGGATCATTGGAAGCCACAGGTCTAACCTGTTTGCTGCATCTTTTTGTTCTTCTGCCTGCTATTTCACCAAATGATGCAGTGAATTACCTTTAAATTCAAGACTTCCCTTTTTAATTGAACTCAAAAATTGCATTACTCTGCATTTATGCTATCACTAACAATAAAGCTGACATAGTTTTCCTTCCCTTTTAAAAGCCAAAGCTGCTCATCTAAAAATAGCTCCTGCCCTTTAGCCCAGGTTTTATGTGTATGTTTTTCATATTACCATTTCAGGCTTTTAGCTTCAGTACTGATATTCCAGTAATTAGATACAAACCGACATGCAAATTACCGGTAGCAAGTTCCCCTCAGTTATCTCATTTATAGCATGATAAAAATTTTACACCCATGAAAGTCAAAGGCAGTGATGGAGAAACAGCTTGCAACGCACTGAGCAGTTGCTGATACACAACACGGCGCTCTGGCTGTGCAGGCCATGATGGCTGCTGTCAGTCCAGGCTGTTCCACACCCAGATGTCCACCAGCATTGTCAAAGTGCAGCCAGGGGATTCCTCATTCACTGAACTCTTTCCTTGTGCTACGCTGCATCCTGTCTCCAAAGGGCCGATGCAAAGACCAAACTTCTTTCTTATGTCACTGATATATTTTTTCTGATTAATGAATCCTCAAATCTCTACAGTCCTGCACCACAGCAAGGTTTCATGTCTCCAGGGCTCTGTCCCACAATGCCATCACAGCTTCCACCCTGCCAGAGCTCAGATCATTGACAATCTTTGATACTCACACCAGATATCCCTATGCTGAAACCCCTGCACTTCAGGCTGCCACAGGAGTTAAGAAGAGAAGAAAGGGTATTTCATCACCCAAAGCACAAGCTTTTACCACCCAATTAATTCTCTGAGCTGCATGACATACTATGCAATCACCATGGAAAAAACCACAGCTGTCTGTATTACATCAGTGTCTTGGGGTGACTGTATGCTGTTGTATCCCCTACCACTGCTCTATGCCCAGACATGATTCCTGAGTCTTTCTATGCCTTTAAAACTGGATGCAAGAGACAGAGAAAAAAACTGAGCGAACTTTTCAAAACAGTTTGTGCTTCAAGGACACAGAGATTAGCTACTGCTGCGGCGGGCAGAGGAAGCACTTTTTTTTTTTCTGGCTTTTCGGTCAGCTTCTTTGGCTCTGTTTCTTCGGAGAGAGAAACGGAGAGTTGAGTTTTTTTCCTCTTGGGACTTGGTTTTTTTTTTTTTCCTTCTTCTCTTCTGGTCTTGTTCAGAACACCAGAACATCAGAACCCCACCAGGGGACCTTCCACCAGCCTGGAGGGGGGGGCCCCCCACGCCAACCCAGCTCCCAGGAGGAGGAGAGAGACCGCACCCACAGAAGGACTCTTTCAGCTTTCAGGTTTTCTCTCCAGAGCGAGAGATTTTATTATTTAGCATTAATATTATTATTTTCCTGTGTGTTTGTTAAATAAATAGTTTTATTTTCTCCTTCGCTTTCCTCCAAGGAAAATTTGTTTTTTCCCGAACCCGGTTGAGGGGTGGGGTGGTTGTGGCCTGCCTTCCTTTGAGGAGACGTTCCCTTTGGATGTTTCCCTGAATTTTGGCCTAAACCACCACAATCAGTGAACGAAAAACACCTTTAGTGACAACAGATATCCACATTCTATTTTATTCTTTCAGTTTGGTGTTGTTAAATATACCTTTTAAAGAGTGACATTCCTTTTTGTTGTCCAAAAGCTGACAATACCCTCCAAGCTGCTACATGTCTGCTGAAAACTGGGCCACAGTTCATTCCTGGGTCAATGTACATTGCTAATAGGAATAATTTTATACCAGCAAATCTTTGATTTTAGCAACAGTGAAAGCTCCACATAGACTGTATATTTGTCCTCACATGGAAATGGGGTGTTATCTCCAGGAAACTGGGCTGCTAGTGAACTAGCTCTCCCTTCTCCCAAGTGTTGACAAGACTTGTGTAAGTGAGAATAAGAAACTCTGGAGATGTGAGTATTAACTACCCAAAATGCCTAAAAAGGACTCATGTTCCTTTCAGGTCACATTTACAACTGGTTTGTGTAGCTGCTGTAGCAATTACCACACACAACAGCCCAGCCTCAGGAGCAGAGATATGGCAGCAAAAGGAGCCTTGGAAAAAATCTGGTCTGTGGTGGAGATATCCTCATGACTTCTACAGCTCTGTTTGTAATGTTTGGTGGTTTTCCTATCACTTTAACACACACATTAACTATCACTTGATAGGTTTTATTTGTTAATTTTCCAAACTCCTTTGAGATCCTGATGTTTGATCAGCACCATTTTGATTGTTGATACTGAGTGATGAAATTGGAAATAGAAAAGTCTCCAAGTATGCAGTACGAAATGAAATATTGCCCTCCGAGTGAGTGTGGTGTGACTAATGATGGTGTCAGCAATCTGATGCTCTCCAAAACTAGTGCTGTATATTGAAAACAGCCCTTCTGTACTAATAACTTCTGGAAAGGATTGTAATAGCATCCTTTCAACCAGTTTTTCATCTCTCCAGATATTTCATTGTGCTCCTAACTTCAATATCACCTTCCTGTTTAACAGCAAGGCTTTGCATTGTAATATCCCCAGTGCTTTAGCAGGGCCTAAAACACCCTGCTGCTGGCAGCAGAAATAAAGTTTGAGAGTTGTCAGAAATTCCTTCAGAGGAGGGAACTCTTAAGTATATATATACCTTTGATACAGAAATTTCTTTTGGTCTGAAAACTATTACACCAGTTGCCAGCAGAGGGGACTTCCATTGCCCTTATCAAATTAAAAGTGTAAATATCAGTTGAAAGGTGAGAGGGGGTGGGATGTCCTTTGGTTTTGATCTTTTTAAATCAAAGTGAATTGGGGCTCATTAACTTCATTAGTTTGAACATGCTGATTAAAATTGACTCAACTCTAACACATGTGCTAGGCAGCTGGCATTGTTCCAGGAAGAAAAAGGGAACAACAGAGCAGAGCACTGACTTGTACTCCATTTATTTTAAATAACTTGTGACTGAATGCCAGTGGCTTAAAGGGCATGAGGGTTCCCAAAGAAAACAGGGAACTGCTTTGCCCAGCCATGCAGTGTATTGCAAGTGGTATTGCTGGTCAGTGGCTGTGCCAGCCCAAACACAGCTCTGATGCCACTTTACGTAGATTTAACCAGCTCCTAATAGACTGTCTCATGGTTTCTCATATCAGCTACCATGTCATATATATGTGTATATATATATATATATATATTCCATATCATATTACTCTGCTTTCACCATTAGCTACTTGATCTGTAGTCTAAACACATGCAAACGTAGCAGCCAATAGCCTACTAGCACCACAATTAATGCTCTACATCCTAACTAGGCTTTACATTATGTTCAGCTTCCTCCATCCTGCCCCCAGACTGCCATTAGCCCTCAGACAAACTGTGACCCCTCTGCTTCTCCCCGGCCACTCACTCAGGTGCCCTAGTACCTTGGCTGCATGCAGAAAATGATGCCAGACTTGTCAGGCTTCCTGACAAATGGAATTCTTGGAATAGCTACAGAAGGCATCCCTGCAATTGCCAGTGAGTCCTCAACAAGGACTCTTGCATACAACAACTAAATTTTGGAAGCAGGAGTTTCCATAGAAGGCTGAATAAACCTCCTAAATAAACAAGAACAATTCCCATTCTCCTCCTGTACAAAGGGGTTTTTTACTCTCCAGCCTAGCTGAGCAGAAGTACCTCTGTTTTCTTATCTTCCCTGCTGCAGCACTGTGCAGGGATTTGAACAGCTTTCTCCGTGAAGCAGTGGAACAAACACCTATCAGAGGAGGCCAAGCAATTAGGCCAGGGCAGCCATTCAATGGACACTGTACCTAATGAGATGAAGTCAAAATTAACAATCCCCAAACGGTGCCAGGCTATTACAGATCAGTTTGGTACTGGGAGCACTTGGAGCTGTTTTAACTAACTTTGATAATAACAGTAGCAACCTTGGTAAATATCAGCTCCTTGACACAAAACCCAACAATGGCTATGTACCAGGCTGAGAAATGGTAAACCTTGTCAGCAGAAACAATTTAAACAAGGATGGAAGAGAAAGTAAAACATTCAGGAAGTCAGTGTCACAGTTTCCATACCTGTAGGATTCATCACTCATAGCCTACACTGTACTGCCTGTCATTCAAGGCCTAAACACAACCCCAGGAGAAGCCAGTGGGTTTCACCTGGGGTTAAAGCAGTCCCATGTCTACACAGAGAAGCAGCATGGTTAGGACTCACATGTGGCATCTGCACCCATGGTCAGTTTATACGAGTGCTTGATGACCCCAGCATCTGCATTACTACCAGTCTATTGCCCAGGCACATCTAGCTTCCCAGTGAAATTTTGTTCTTCAAAATACTCATCACTTATCAGTGAAAATCCCATCTGCAAGCCAGCACTGGCACTGCGCTGGCCAGTTTTGTTGCACGGCACAGCTGGATCATTCCACACAGACAGGCTGCACACGCACTTCGAAGGCAAGTGGGAAATCAGTTGGTAAACCTGGGAGACAAAGAGGGAACTGTGGGGAGGCCAGCAGAAAGTCATCTGGGCTTAAAGCACATACCACATCTCTGCTGCTTCTGTTCTCGTCTGTAAAATCCTTCTTTATTCATGCAGTTGAGCAAACCTGGGTAAGTACCTCTTCTCCCAGACATAGTGTCCAGAATGGGCTTAAAATAAAGGATAGCAATTCACATCTAGATTTTTTCATGGCCTCCAACCAAAGGCACTTGGTTATTTTTCTTTGTTACACAAATTGGCCACTCAGCACATGCACAGCAACTTTGCTCCTGAAGAGCCGGCATGCTTCTCTGGCCAAGTAAAACTGCAGCTGTAAGCAAAACAGTCAAAGCTTGGCTGCTGTGGGAGGCTCAGGATGAAGCTATGCCTGGGACATGCCTCCCCACCCTGGGGCCCATTAATACAGGGTAGGAGGGTTAAGAGAAGAAGAGTGTGTGGTTTTTCTTTCCCACACAAGGAGCTCAGAGTTCACTGACTGATCAGGAAAACCAATCCAGCCTATATCCTAAGCATGAACAATTTCCAGGGCAACCACCAGGATCAGTGCTCAGCCCAAAAGCAAAGGGCTTGAGCCCTTGCTGCTGTAAACATGCTCTTTGGAAAGTTCTTCCCATATACACACCACAAAACCTCTTTTCTCCAAATTCTTTCTGGTATTTGCTAGCTTGCATATCACCCAGGCTGATGTTTGCCTTCCAGACACGAATGTCCTGTGGTTCACTCTCTGTTTCACGTCTTCATTAGTACATAGGAAGAGCAGCTCCAGCGGTGGGAATGTCTGTCATCATGAAAGAACATATTCTCATCAGAAAATAAAATAAATCCCTATTCCCCAACTTCTTCTGGTGCTTTATTCCCTTTCAACTGTGCTGGTGAGCCTGAATATTCCCAATAACCAAGCAGTTTGAGTAACTCTAACAAACTCAACAATTCAGTAGTAAACATGAGCAACTCTGTTTAAAAGAACCAGCCCAAATTTCAGCAGTTTTAGTGAATCTTACAGGATCCATAAACACATTTTAAATACAAGCTAGAAGCTAGGAGAGATCTTGTTCTTTCTTTCCCCCCTGTTCCATTTATTCCCTTATCTTTATTTAGTTGATTGATTGTTTTTTAGCTTCTCTCAGCTATCCTTACTTTGTCTTTTGTATTGTAAATCTCAAGCCAAGAATAAGGGGATGGTGTTAAATACAATCTGATATACCAGAAAGTATAAAAAAATCCATATATCAAAATTTCCTCCCCTCCATTTGCTCTCATACCTTCACCACCCACCTATAATAGCACAACACTAGATACTAACAGCCTACAGTGCTGGGCTTCAGCCAGAATTTAACCTGAGAGTTCTCTATTAATGTGGATGGAAGTAAGTAAGGTTTTGTCACATTCTGTTCCACATTACAGCAGGAATAATCGGCCATTGCCATAGAAGCTTTCAAAAAAAAAAAGACTTGAACAGAAATTGGTAAGATAAAAAAGCCACTATATAAATTATATTCTTATTAATGTTATGCATTTTTATTTTCCAGGAATCAAAACAGCATACTTTGTATGTATTCAGAAATCACAGTCATGTTCTGAAATGTTTAATTTACATGCAAATTAGAATCAGGAACCTACTGGTTGCAGATATTCCCTTTCAGGCATAAACTGGCCTTTAAACCTATGTAAAAGGATAATATAATGACAATGAGATTATTACTGGTGCTGTAAAAGCTTAGCTTTGAAAAGCCATAGCAATTTGATTCAGTGAACAGGAATCATGACACAGAACAGAAAAAAAACATTACAACAAGAAAAATCTGGATCTCCAGAGCAGCAAATTTGAAATTCATTTTAGAATAAACATAACCAAAAAAAGATTTTTGGAATTACACTACTTTCTACTCTCCAAATCATCCAGCTGACAAGACTTGTGTATCACCCTCATTCTTCCAGGGAAAATGTTGACACGTTTCTCTATTTGGACTTCTATTCTCTTCTGTTAGCCTGATGTATTCCAATGATGCACTGCTAGAAATGGTTTCATAGAAGTGGCAGATAAAAAAGAAACAGTTTGGCAACATAGGGCATTGTTATCCAAAGCCTGATGAAGTGAAAGGAAGAACTCCATAATGCACTTAAACTGCAACAGCTGTCTGCTACAAGCCTTGCAAAACAACTCTCCAAGGAATGATTTTAAAGCAGGTTTCACGAAAGCATTGGGCTATACAAGAGCTGCACCTCATGTGATCAGGGGTGTAAGATTTAGTTTCAATTATCACTGTAACAAATAAAAATGTTATTTGGTGGAAAACTGCATGTCCTGAAACCAAACCAAAATAGAAAGATGCTTTTTCCAATGCTTCATGTTAGGTTTAAGCAAGTAGGACCTACTGAAAAAGAAAATAAATATTTTCTCATTGCCTGTCTCTGGCTCAAGAGGCCTCAGTAAAACAGCTCTAAAGATACCTTAAATGCAGTCTATTAAAAAGAGGCACGTTTTCATGGTCGAGCCCTTTCCATGGACACAAAGGGCATCTGATGTCGTGTTCAAGCCTTTTCATCTGTGACAGGCTAAAATCTTGTGACTAGCCTCTATTTCACAGAGCAGAAAAATAACTTCTTTTAGTTCCCTTCTTGCAGTTTTCCTACATGTAGCAATAAAAAATTACAGCATCATTACATTGTCCATGGGTGTGAGTACAGCAGCAATATTAGTACAGTGCCGACCTGCAGAGCGCCCACAGTGTTTTCATCATACTGCAAGAATATAACAAGAAATAGTTTGGGAAGTACATGAAAATGTCGTGGCAATGTCATTAAGTGCCTTTTGCATGCTGATGGGAAAACAATTTGAATGCTATTTGTGTAGAGATTCTTATTACAAGATATTCACATTGGAAAACTAGCTTAGCAAAATGATCACGTGTGGCCACAGAATTTTCACACCTATTCAGTCACTAAACACAGGCCTCATTTCTACCCTCCTTGGTAGTGTACCTTCAGCTTTCACTGCTGTGTGAGATGCTGCAAAGCTGATCTCAATCAAGTATCCGCAATTAGATCGTTGTTCCAGTATCAACCTGAAAGTGAATTGGCAACAGACATTTTAACACACAGCTGGAGGAGGAAACCTTGCCCTTGAGGTGATGTATAAAGGTACTGTATATTAAACTGGCAGCACAAGGGAGTCATAGCTCCAGAGACAGACTTGTCACACTATTCAAGTAGGGTTTGGGGACAGGAAATTTAAAAACTACTTAAAACTCATCTTCTTGGGCTTCAGGCGGGGCACTGACAAGTTAAATACTCCACTAGCTGTGAAAAATAAGGACAACCGTTGTGTTTTAACTAAAAGTAATTTATTAAAGGAAAAACTAATCTGGAAAAACTCCCAAAGAAAAAAATCAAAACCAGGAACACAGGGATCAGAGACACTTGTAGCCAAATTGGCTTTTGGCCCAAGGCAGAGCTTTGGCTTGCTTTTGAGGCAACACTGGGCTTTGCCTCAGGTAATCCAAAGCAAAAAAGTCTTTTATCAAGTCTCTGGTAAGAGATATAGACCTGTGACCCCAGCATCAGGCTCTTCAACACAGCTGTTCCAAGGCTAAAAAGCAACTCCTGAACCTGTGCAGCCTCTTTTATACCCCCTTGCCCCCTCCCCAGACCACCCACTGTCCAGCCTCCATGGCACTGGGTGATTGGTGGAGTCCTTGAATGAGGTCATATCTCCTGGCCAATGGCTCACTGCTGTCTAGGGGAAGCAGTCCGTGATGATGTCACCAGTTTCCAAAGGTGGGAAAGTCCTCATTAAAATTCCACATTGCCATGGAGCTAAATTGCAGAATAATGGTCAGGTGCTAAGAATAGCCCTTGGGGTATGGGTGAGGGGTTTTTCTCCCTGAGACATAACTGAACTTGGAAAAGGATTAAAAGGTTTTACACACCTTAAAACCAATTAAACTGGGGAACACGAGTGAAACCTTAAGAAACCAACAGAGAATAAACTTTCTAACTTGGGGAAACATTCAACAATTAACACTTAGTCATAATTAACAATTTTTAACAATTCTTAATTTGGACACCAAACAATTTAAACATGTGAAAGCCAACCTTATGATTTCATTTATGACACTAGCAAACTCCAAATAGGTCAAAGACACTGCTCCTCTGGGAGATGAGGCTCCCAAACACAGAGGGTCACATATTTTGCTGGTGCCACACATGGCCCTGTTGGATGGGAAGCTGCAGAAACGGCTGTGTGCCAGGACGAGCATGGCCGTGCAGCTGGTCCCCAGTGTCCTCCTGCACCCTCAGGGGCTGCTGAGCTGTAACCTTGTCCTGCTGAGCTGTAACCTTGTCCTGCTGAGCTGTAACCTTGCCTATTGACCTTATGATGGGAGCCCTCCCTGAGGCCAAAGGCAAAGAGCAGGAAGTACGTAGCATTGTTTACGGAAGTAGCATGGGCGCCGCCATCTTGTACGGCAAGGCGCTGTACGGCAATGCCTTCTATAGCAGCATGGGAGCGTCCATTTTGTTTTTCTAAGTCCGGTAAAAATGTGGTGTGGGAATTTGCTTTCGGCCGTGCGCCGGCCCGAATATAAGCAGCATGATCCGCCTCAGGGATTATGGGTGGAGAATTGTGGCGAGCAGTGCGCGGGACACTCGAGTTAGGGCAGGTAAGGGAGTATGCATTCAGGGGTGCGCTTTCCCGCGGTGCGGGGGAAGACGTATCTTGCGGGGTTTCTGCGTTCGGATCGCGAAACAAAAGAATGGCAGCTGCAGGTTTCAGGGGGTCTTTTGAGAGACCCGATGCAGGTGCTGTTTGGCCTTATAAATCTGATAAAAGAGTCAGCGCATTTGCAGAGCGCTGCTCCGGTCCGGGCTGGGGTATGGGCGCGACGGGGAATGCACGCGGAGAGGGGGTCCGGGGCTGCCGCGGGGGGGGAAACTTTTTGAACCACGCGGCGCGATCCAGCCAGATCCAGTTGTGCGGAAGAGCGTGTAATGGTTTGGGGTTTCTCCGCGGCCGCCGGGCAGGAAAGGGTTTCGCAGAGGGGAGGGGGGAAGCTTTCCCGTTCTCCCAGT
>VXAZ01004660.1:17939-50871 GCA_013399875.1 Gymnorhina tibicen
CCGAGAGGGGGAAGGTGGCTGGGGAAGTGGCGGGGGTTTTTAAAGAATCCGCGAAAGCCGAAAAATCGCTGTGGTCTGTAGGGAAAGCGCTCGAAAGCGCTGTTTGTGTTTCGCTGGTATCTGTGTGAGCTGGCTGTCCCACGTTAGGACACAGAGGTTTTTCGGCTGGACTATTTATGTTCGGGGCGCTGCATGCATATTCGCGCGCTTCTGTATCAGCTCTATTTGTTAGATGTGTTTGAGAGGTATACCAATTTGGTCCCATAGTTTTTTATTTAGTGCAGAGCTTGCTTTAACTTCTGGGAAGTCTTTCTGAGCATAGATTTAAAGATCTCTTAAATCCTTAGTTGGGACCGCGTAATCGTTACATATTAGCAAATATTTTAAATGCTCATAAATCCGCCTCTGCTCCTTAGTTATATTGTTTCCCATCCCTGGATTTCCCCAAAGGAGACCTACCTTTCCCTCCCCAAGGCAGGCCAAGCGCTGCTTCTTCCCGACTCATCCAGCGAGATGGGATTCTTGCTTCTTTCAGCACACTTTGAAGACAGCGTCCCCTTTCTTGCAAGGTCCAGTCTTGATCCCGGGATCACCCTGTTTCTTCCAAACAGGCCTTTTCTTTTTTCCTACTTTGGGCGTGCGTCAACAGGTACTTCTCAAGTCCTACCCCTTAAAATTGGGGCACCATTTATTGACCTTATGATGGTCCTCCCTGAGGCTGAGGGCAAAGAGCAGAAAGAGCCGCTGTTCTGCTGTAGCTGTTTATTGTAGTTCCACAGTTTTCTGAAGGCACAGTTCGAAGGAGTTAAACGCGAGAACCATGCAGCAACAGCGGCGGCAGAAGCAGGCAAACAGCAAGCTGTGGTAGTTGTAAAAGTTCAAGATGGAGTCCTCCAAACTTACAGAAGCGTTCACTATATTTTCTAATTATCCAATAGAAGACGTACACGATTCTAGCCTTTTTTTAACCTATCCTGTTCTAACAGTTGTAATGTTACATAGGCCTTACATAGGGATTACTTAGATTTACGTATTTTGCTTCTATCAATATTTTCTGTTTATGCAGACACTCTATCTAAAAAATGTGAACAGTATAGTTCCATCTGTGTTTTGTCTAAAGTATAGAAATTCTGTGAAAAACAACACTGCTGCAGTAGAAACTGTGTATAAGGTCTTTTTACTGCAGCTTTTAAAACTTAAGTTACTTAGCATATTTTTCTACTGAAAGCTAAAATTTTATTTTTCTACTTCCCTTTGGTATGACTTCATGTATCTCAGCTTGTCCATAGGCCCTCATTCAATCCCTGTACCTAGATTTTCCTCTGGGCCTGAATCCAGAGGAGTTCTCACTCCAACACTTGTCATTCCTTTTGGCTTGAAAAAACTTACACACGTGCGAAGATAAGTTCACAGAGAAGTCCTTATATATAAGGACAAAAGAGATGTGGAAGGAATCCAACCAGCTGAATACAGACAAGTCACTCTCCCGAAAGCTCTGTGATGGCCATAAAGGACACTTCATGCCTGCCAGACAGTCCCTGTGTCCTCTGCCCTGTGTGCTCTAATGCATTTTCTCCCAATACCCTCAAGTATACCTTAAGACTTAGTGTTGTAAATGTCCTTAACTAGTTTAAATCCTTCAACAATTTCACTTAATTATGCTCCAGGCAAAAAAAAAAAAAAAAAAAAAAAAAAAAAAAATCCATTTTTCAGTCTTTCCCTGGATAGAAATTCCATCTGTTATCTTGGCTATTCACTTTATAATTATTTTTTACCAGCTTACTTTTTTTTAATTTTAGTGAGATGACCAAACCTTGACCCTGTGCTCCAAACAAATCTAAAAAGCACTTCATATAGTGTTAACACAATTCCTTGGAGAAGGCAATTTTTCCTGCTTGACCCAAACCAGTATCTTTAAACACATTTGCTGCTGCTTATGCAGCAGACCAAGGAGTTCTGTGTTACCTAGTTTGATTGCCTTGACAATGACAGAATTTGACTTTTATGATTTTGAGGTATCCCCATGCCTGCAAATACTAATTGCATATTTATGTCAATTCAGAACATTAACTTTGAAAGCAGGGGATTTCTGTGAATGGCTGTGAATATTTTACGTTCCAGTTTGTTTGCAGCATGTAGGCTTCCATGTAAAAATGTTACGTTATTGACATCAATAACTGCAATGCCGGGGTTGAACTTCCATTCTGTTCCTTTCCACATACACAGCAAGTTATGATTACAGACTTTTTCCTCTCTTCCTCAAATAATATACAGTAATGGAATAGCAAGCTCCTCTGCAGTCCTCTGAATAGGACAGAAAATTATTTTACTTCTTCTAAAATAATTCAGGGCTCTGCTTTAAAATCCATCTTGAGGTCAGCATGTCCATGGCTTTTCATCTTATTTGAAAAATTAAGTATTCCTTTGGAAATTAACTCTTCTCATTAAAAACATTCATAATGCAGAATGATGAAATTGCAGCACACATTTCAGTGGCCTCAGAGTGTGGTTACACACAAACTCAGTTATACAGAGAGGCTGGTGCTTCCTGGGAATAAAGAATCATTTATTTTCTCAATTTCTCTTCATTCCTCAGGAAAATGGGGATTTTCTTCACTAAAATGTTCCAATACAGGTTATCTTTGTATGAGTATCAGTTCTTCTTGTCATCATTTCCTTTCCTGAATAATTTCATAGCTCACTGGTCTGACCCTCTCCTAGTCTTTCCATTTTTTTTTTCAATTTGAAGAGAACTGCTCCATTACTAGTGATTTATTAGGATTTTATCTACAGTTAATTATGACTGATTTCAATTACGTGTTTTTCAAGCTCACACAAATTATTGATCAGCATACACATTCTTTACACCCCTTGCCTTAGATTCACACACTGCATTAACTCATTAATGATTCCTACGAAAGATGGATAATAATATGGTAAATCATTTCAACTGCTGCAAAATTTGCACTTGCAGCTCTTAACCTTGTTCTGCCTGATATAATACAGCGGGATGTACCACACAAACACAGGTCACTGTGCTAATTAATCTATTGTGTTCTCTACAGAACAAGACAATAAACAGCCTAATCAGGCAAAAGGCTCCTGTGCCCACTTTGAGAAAGTGAACATTTCATAACGTAACCAGTTACACTGGCTATGCCTGCAAAGCAGGGGAGGAAAAAGAATAATGTAATCTCTGTGTGTGTTCTACAGGCATGCATATATGTAGAGCACCTAAATGTCTCAAGAAAACAATTCTCCCTACCTATTGCATTTTCTTTAGTGGGATGTGATGATGGGACAGACTGGACAGCTGGATTGCAACACCTTCCTAATTTCTAGAGTTGAATTTGGTTGACACAAACCTCATTCCGCATTGATAACTTGATTGCATTTGCTGGGCCTGTTGCTATATGACCAATGTTGTTGAAAAGTGATTCTGACAGTAAAAAACACTTTTTTGAAAATCAGCTCTAAGTATAAAAACATTAGTTATTAAAATAATATAAGGCTATGATTGCTATTTACAAGAAAAAGTTTGATTGGAAAAAATTCCATATTCCTTTTCTACATTTAACCAGAATACCCCTGGCTCTTGCAAATGCTTCAGCATTTTCATAAAGTCTAAGCCAGCCTGAGGGTATGAATATATTTGACACACAGAGAAATGCAAGCCTACACATTTTACTGAGCTGGCATTTGGCATCAGGCCCTGTTTCACAGTCAGTGGAGCAAAGAAATATGGTCACCAGGAAGTTTGGGGTCGAATACGACAGGAAACAGCTTTTTGCAGCTTCATACAGAGCACTCCTGAAGCAAGGGGCGGAGTAAGTGAAGCACAGAATGCGACAGACCAGCCTTCTTGCTTTTACACCATGCAACCTAAAACTGCTTTTCCTCCAAGAATCCCTGAGCATATTGGGCAATTATAAACAAATTTGATAAGATACAGAGCTGTCAGAAGATTTTAAGTTCCTACAAGTTTCTGAACAATAGCTGTGGAATAAAAGCACGCCCCTCAGCCTGCAACCTTTCGGTAAGCGGAAGTCTCCACATATGGAAGGGCTGCACATTAAGTTCAGGAATTACATGCCTCTACTAAGTGTTACATGCCTCTACATGTGCTGCCATCCATCCAGTACAGCCATCCCTCAAACCCACCACCACACTTCCCTCCTCTTCTGCAGGTGTCAACTGGACACATGGGAGGCAACCCAGGACAGAATGGGAACACTAGAGAATTATAGCAGGCAAGAGCAGCAAACTCTTATGGACATAAGGTCTTGCTTATCTCTTTTTTACTGCAAAAATGCTAAAACTGGGATTCCCAAAAGATATGCACATTTTTACGTTACTCTAAGTAAATGTTGATAGCATCATTCACATGATAAACACAATTAGTAAGACTAGATCACGAAGAAAACAAGCCCAAAGTTTGAATTTGGCAAACCACTTGCTTGTAGTAACCAGAGGCAAAGCTGTACATCCAGGGCTGAAGCTCTTCTTCAGGAATTACCTTCCAGGTACAAAGCTGTTACCTATCATTTGTACGGGTACAAGGCAGATAAAAGATTATACAACAGCAGAAACCACTTCGGCTTAAGCTGGCAATGAAAGTTGTTATCACCTAACAGCTGTTTATTAGCCTGCATTAAATGAACTTGTAGCTACAGCACCATGAGGACAGGAAGAAAAGTTCCCAAAGCTTTGAAATACCAAACCACTACTGCAGCTCTGCCAATTCAGGGATGCGTTTTCGTGTGTGGTCATGCTTGAAATTCACTTTAAAGATAAAGTTTCTTTCCTGAGGCCCCTTAAATCCAGATGAGCTCAACTGTTTGGTTTTGAGGTCACCTAGAACTGAACCAATGCAGCCACCAGGGAAATGCAAGAGGCACCAGCAGTGCTGCCACATCCCAGAGGCACAGGGTGCCTTTCCCTGATGGCTTGATAATGCAACCAAGACATTTGTCACAGTGATCAGATGGCTCTGCCCCATCTGATAGCTCCTATGGGAACTTCCTATGCAACAGCTATGTCAGCTACTCAAGGTCTACATGGAAATTAATCTTAGGTCACAGCTCTGAATGCTCCCAGACATGGGGAAAGCAAAAGTGCAAGTGGAAAAATAGTGCCAAGTCTTTTCCCTTTATACGTTTCCCAAGTATAGGCATTCCCTATCTCTGGGAAAGACCTGCTCCACTTCCCAGCTCCCATGTTGGAGACCCTTGAGCTTCACCTTCTTCCTCAACAGTTTTAATTTCATAAATCACAAAACACTTTGGGTGAGAATGGACCTTAAAACTCATCCCATTCCCCCCCCTGCCATGTGCAGGGACACCTTCCACTAGACCAGGTTGCTCCAAGCCTCATCCAGCCTGGCCTTGGACACTTCCTGGGATCCAGGGGCACCCACAGCTGCTCTGGGCAACCTGTGCCAGGGCCTCACCACTCTCACAAGGAAGAATTCCTTTCCAATATCCCATCCAACCCTGCCCTCTGGCAGTGGGAAGCCATTCCCTGGGTCCTGTCCCTCCATCCCTTGTCCCCAGTCCCTCTCCAGCTCTCCTGGAGCCCCTTTAGGCACTGGAAGGGGCTGTGAGGCCTACTTGGAGCCTTCTCTTCTCCAGGCTGGACACCCCCAGCTCTCCCAGCCAGTCTCCAGAGCAGAGAGACTCCAGCCCTTGAAGCATCTCCATGACCTTCTCTGGACTTGCTCCAACAGCTCCACATCCCTCCTGTGCCAGGACCCCAGAGCTGGATGCAGAACTGCAGGTGGGGCCTCCAGAGTAGACACAGAGAATCATTTCCCTCAACCTCCTGGTCACACCTTTTTTTGATGCAGGCCAGGATTTGCAAGGGTCAACTTCACCTTTTCCAAGTGGATGTGCCTTTTCCTACCAGTTGTGTCCCGGTTTGTACCAAGCAGTAGCCTCAGCTTGTGTATTCCTGCTCTGAATATTTACAAGGTCACATATTGGCTGTCATCTCATGTAACCAAATTACCAGCCTCAGGATTTAATAGAGGAAGATCAAGGATTGCATATTTGCAGTAGGGATCCTTCAGAACATGAGGTTGATATTTTCATCCAGCTCATCAAAAATTCTGCTGCATTGGGGACTTCTTTATATGAATTTAAAAAAATCTATTTGTATGAAAGTGAATGAACTTCAAATAAGCAAAAGGAAATAAAATACCATATGGCATATTCAGATTCATTGGATTGCTATTCCACTTAATAAATCTTCCCTTACCAACATTTTTGATAAAAATATTGTGTCCTCCAGGGATTTTAATTTTATATCTCAAAGGAGGTTAGTATATTAGATTTTACTGTATACAGATTAAATGAGGACTTTTGAAAATTCTCAAACTTATCTGCTCAGCTAAATAAATTTTCTGACCTTGCACTTGGGGTAATTGTAATAGAGCTTTTGATCCCTGGGTAGATGGATGTAATAGTCCTATAAATCCCAGATTTTCAACATCTTCAAAGACTATAAAATGTTTATGAGAGAATATGGTTTTAGAGACATCTGCTGGTTATATAATCCTAAGGAGAGAAATCAACAGTGAAAGTATTAAACATAAATTCTACTTTTTCAACAAAAGTATCCTGTAAAGAGAAAAAGAGATTAGCTTATTCACTGTCTCTGCAAACTGAGGTACATAATTTGCCACAAGACCCAGCCTTGTTTATGGGAACTTGGCAGCTTTGGTCACATTAGAACAAAAGAGGAAAACTATTTTTCAAGGTAAACTAATGTACGTGTCTTTCAGTAGCATTAAAACTTATCACAGTTTAGTCAGAGAATGACAGGGGCAGGAGATTGGATACTGAATATTTTAAATCCTCCTGCTAGACAAAAATCATTATCTCTGCCAGCATCCTGTTAGCTTGGCTTTTGTTCTAACTCCTGGTGTGCTTTTATTTTTGTTTGAAACTTCACTGACTCTCCAGCATATTTTTTACTGAACTGCTTGCCTAAAGCTAGAAGCTATAAATATAAACTGAGAAACTAAATCACACTCTTAACTTCTTAGGTTCAAACCACAAGGACAGGTACCGTAAATAAAGTAGCCATGCTTATTTTCTATTCATTAATAATATACATTGTTATCATAAGAGTGATTTATAAGGATTTATAATTCAAGTCCTTAATACAACTTTAAGTATTTGGTGCTGTATTTGAACCTCCTTCGTATTTCCACAGATCTACTGGGATACAAAGCACAGAACTACTCATTTGGAGACATCAAAACAAACGCTGCTCTCAGACACTGACAAAAATCCAAAAGAACAAATCCACTTCAGGGGAAAAAAAAAATCACTTCAAATTTCAGGAATAGAACCTATTTGGCCTCCCCTTCTGTACCTAAGACATCGGAGCTGTGACTGCGAGAGAAGAAAAGAATCCTCCCAGGCCCACTCTACAATATGGATTTGAAGAGTTTTAAAGCAAAAGAAATATTGAAAATTCACATTTCTGCTGTCTGGAAGGAGGATTGCTCGTCTCTGGTTTGGGTGGGGAGGGAGGTCCCATGCTTCCACCCCTTTGGGGTTCCCAGCCCTTTGGCAACTTTCCCAACTGCTTTAGGGGCATCTGTTTTCTCAGCCCAAGCGTTGCCACCCTCACTCTGAACTGCCTCCCTGCTCACAGCAGTGCTGGCACCTTTTCCAAACTCCTTTCCTTCCCTTGCTTAGAGTACAGCAAACTTCTGTGAGAGCTAAAACTGGCCTCACACAAATGTACTTGTTCTCAAAGGCAAAAGTGTCTGGGGCGGATTTTTGCTGATCAGAACACAACACCCTCAGACATAAAGCACAGTCTCAGAGGAACAAAGCAAAGAGCCATCAGCAGTTTGCTTGCAGTGTTACCTTCCCAAATCACAAGTGATGTCAGCATTTCCTGGGAGCAACACAATAATTCTGCATCAGAAGGTGTGGTCATAAACTTCTATGCAGTGTAAACAACACTGACAAACTATACTCACCTGTTTATTTTCAGTCAAGAAAGAAATTGGCTTGGAAAGTCCAAAATATACTTTATTTTCAACCATCTGAGCATGAACCAACATAAATTTTGGTGCTAAGGAGGGGTTTCTCGTGTGTGTTTTTCCATCCTGATCATTCAAAAGCAGTTCTCTCATAAAAGTTTTAACTTTCAATATAATTTACATTCAATGAGCTGCATTAGTCTTTCAATGTATTTGAGATTAAATAACCTGAATTAGGTACATGTGTAAAGTAATGGTTGCTGTAGAAACCATAATTATATTTCTTGTTAAATCATTAAAGTTAACATCATTTATGAAATTACAGGATATTATGCAGGAGTAGGAACACAACAGTGTAAAGCCACTTTACGACTTGAGTTCTACCCATGCACAAATACCTCAGGAAACGCAAAATTAGGGCATCTCCAAGGGCTCTGAATGGCGTAAGGTGCTCCAGTTCCATCTCAGACATCAGCTGGCCAATTATGTCTGTTGCTTTATAGCCACAATTTACTTCCATTGAAATGTCCTGTGAGGCCAGTTGATACATGGGCCCCCTTCAAGTTCCAGCAGCACTGGGTTTTTTGGCTTTGCTCTGGTTAGGGCAGTGCCCACAGCCTCTGAAATGGGATACAAACTGGATGGAGGAAAAACATACTGCTATTTCTTCATCTCTCACTTTGATGTCATGGAGGACTTCCCCTCCCAAACACACCACCATCCTCTGGTAAGCTGATGGACATCTCCTGGAGCTCCGATCTTCCACTCCAGAGCAGAGGACAGAGATGTTTTGGCATGGCTTGTTTGGAAGCAGAGATCAGCTCGGGTACATCCTTGTGGGATGCTGGGAACCCCCACATGGGGTGAGGCTCTGGGGACAGCTGTGAGCACTGCAAGCATTCTCGTAGCCAGATGGTTTTATCACAGCTCATGTCCCCAGCTCATGATGAGAGAGAGCTTCATGTCATGTCCCCACGCACCCAGGAGTGGGACATGCGCTGCTTTTGACACACTGCTGGAGAGCACAATCCCTGTTTGTGGATCTGCCTGTACTTACTGAAGCCCTGGATGACACAATGAAGAACAAACGCCTTTCAAGTGGATATTCTATCACCTCTTGCAAAATAAGGAGCTACTTTCCAAACAGGGAACAGCTGTGAGCTAACTTCTGGATCCTTTTCAATCAAATGAAAACCTTCTAAATTAATCATGTCTCGTGTTCCAAGCCATAACAGAATTAGAATTCAAGTGCACAGCACCTAAATCATTACTTACATTGTCATCATTTGTCAGACAAATCCTTCCCTCCTTTTCTAATGGTATTCCACAATTAACTGAAATGTCGTGTAAGATAAAACTTGCTGGGAAGATTTAAAACTTTCTAGAACTCCCATATTAAAACATGCTACTAGGTCATCACTATCAAGACTTGTGAGTCTCCTCTGTCGAAAGCCAAAAATTATTTCAGTATCAGCATTGGGTTTATGTACTTCATTATACTGTAGTTTTCCTTGTAACTTCTGGAGACTTGCAATTGTATTTAAAAGGCATTTCTACAGGGAATAATTATTGTCTGCATTGACTGAAAAACAAATGAAAGAAGGTACACGAGGCAGAAAAAAACAGCCAGTGCAGCGATGCAATTCAGTTTCTCTCCTTGAGACCCTGGGCAGATGAGCAAATGTTTTAAAAACAGCCCTTTGGGAAGCTGGCAACTCAGGAGGCAATGTACAGTCCTCCTTGGGAGAAAAGAGTGGGAAAGGAGGATGAAAAGCAGAATGCTGTTTCTTCTTCCTTCCTGCAGCTGAAGGATATGGAGTGAGAGGACTTGCACTTTATCAGACTCACCAGAACTCATCCCAGCTCAGGAGATCATACAGCCCTCTCACAGCTGCTTGATTAATCATCTTCCCTCTTTCTGCTCTTGTAGCTCACCCAGTGATACAGCCAGGCCCTTCTGCTACTTCCCTCTCTTCCTCCTCTGCCTGAAGTATTTGCACATAGAAACAGGGTGGGGTTTGTGACCTGAGTTAACCAAATAGTTCTATCACTGCTTTAACCTAAGTGGTGTCTTTCTGCGCTGAACCCTCTCTATGTTCTGCCACCCATTCTCATAGGATTCCAGTAAACAGCACTGAGAATTTTTCATCCTTTTCTCTGCTTTTCTCCGCTTTTCTCCATTGAGTTGCTAGTTCCTTGCTTTAGACTCCAAGTCCTCAGGGCCACAAAACAGCTTTTTGCCCTGTCTCTGACAGCACTGTGCGTGTGGTCTCCATCGAGAGCTCTTAGGTAGTACACAACGCAAACTACAACTAGTAATCCTAAATGCCAGATAAATTGATGATACAAGCCTGGTCCCCTCACTTCCTTCTGGAACAGAATTTCAAGCCTATTTCTCACAAAAAACCCTTATGCCACCCTAACATGTAGAAGTTGCCTATCGCCCTGCTGTGCTATTGCCATCCCATCTTTCAGGGACCAGGACTATGGGGAAAGGCAAGCACATGGCAACACAAAGGAGCACATGGTGGCACAGACCCTGGCAGGAGGAGGTGTCACACGGCAGACCCCTATGGAGAGGAACCTGCTGGAAGCTGACAGATGGGTGGGCAGCACGTGATCACCCCATAGAAGGACATTTAGAAGGTGCATTGCTGACATGGCAATGTGTGATAGGTCTCTTGGTGAGAATTACCATGTAACGAAATACTGTGCCTTAAAGAAGTGTATAAAACCAGCTCATTCCTTTGAACAAACGATTCATATCCCAGAACTGGACCCAGATTCAGATTCAGTCTGAGATTCAATCACTGACACAGGACTAAAGACAAAATGATCAATAAGCCACAAATGCATGAAAGTGGTTGAGCCCAGTTACAACCAGTTAATTCTTCACCTGGTTTATGTCCTGAGAGAGAAAGCTTAGAGTCAATATGTGGATTGGCCTTTTGCTCTGTCTTTTAAGAGCTTTCAACTCTAAATTCTTTGTAGCTCCTCAGCCCTTTGTGCAGAGGTTTTCATGAGACCTGGAACACCATGGAAGTCTTCTCCATCAGCCTTCTGCAGAAGGGCTGAGTATTTGGTAGGGACCCTCACCACTTTCCTGGGATTGCCGTTGGAGTGTAGATCAGAAAGCAAATACTGAGTAGGATGAATTTGTAAATTCAGGAGGAGAAAGAAGTGAAATAAAAGCCAAAACAGGTCAACCATGGATAGCAAAGCCAGATCCTGTAAATTAGGTGTGCATCATTCTTGTGGATTATAGCACTCAGCTTTGCCCTCCTGCTTAAAAAACTCCCTCTAAAATATGTACATGTGAACAGGAGGCTACATTTCTTTTAGCTCAAAAACCTTTCTCCTTCCTTCACCCACAATTAAGAACAGAAAAATCACTGTGATTTGACAAAACCATCTTCCCCAAAGACAGGTCACCCCTTGCTGCTTGGTGATAACATAGGAACTTCAGTCTGCTCCTACTGTTTACTACAAAATCTTTGAAGTTTTACTGGAACACAAAGCTATTAAGGTTATCATGATACTCAAATGTCTTAGGTGTTTGCACTAGTTAAGATTCCACTGAGTCTTTCAGACACATCTATCTGATGTACCATCTTCTTTCTAAGAAGAAACTATTAATTATTTCTGATTAACTTTCTTTATTGAATGACTATTACACTGAATAAATAAGAATTAGCGTAACACCAAACTGTACTTTGAACATGAATCTGTAACAATTATAAAACAAACTCAGAGGTAACACACTATTATAGAGAATTTAGGAGCAATTTGTTGTCAACTGTGATTCAGATTTCTGTAGTCTGAGCTCCTTATACCAAATTGGGAATGCATGTGGCAAGACGTAACTTCTGATTTAATGTACCATTACAGTGTGTCCTAGGTTACAATATAGATGTATTTAAGTATTCTATATTACCACCAGCTGTGGGCCATTAGCTGTTATCGCCTGCTAATGACCCACCCCTGATAACAGACAATGGGCCATCAAGAAACCCCCACATGACTCATGGACTTACCTCATCCTATTGTGAGATGCTCCACCCAGGAGGGAGGAGCCAAGCATTCCCACCTGGATATAACCTGCCCTCAGAACTGCCTAGGGGAGTGCTGTCTACTGGGTTACCAGAGGACAAAGCTACCACTGGACCTTCAGCTGGAGACTAGACCTTCTATAGGATCATTGCTCCAACCGAGCTACTTCATTTGGACTTCTACCACCACCCTAACAGGGTGTCAGGTTGTATCTGACTTTGTCAGTGCTTCTCCTTATATTATTTTGCTTGTTTCTAATTTTAT
This sequence comes from Gymnorhina tibicen, assembly GCA_013399875.1. NCBI lineage: Eukaryota > Metazoa > Chordata > Aves > Passeriformes > Artamidae > Gymnorhina > Gymnorhina tibicen. The sequence continues at coordinate 30,253 of VXAZ01004660.1, forward strand.
TTTCCCATTAATTTAAATCCTGGCTTGTGATCTCCCACTGGTTTGTTTTCAAACCAACACACTGTGGTTTTAAAATATCCACTTCAAAACTTTAAGCCATGTAAAATCCATCAAAATTGGAAATTTCACTGCAAATTCAAAATCAGATTTATCAATGTTCAGTATCAAATCTTAGTATCTAGTATTCTACTAACATTTTCAAAAGTTCATAAAATTGAGCACAAGAAGAGAAAGCATTTAACTTTGTGCATCATACTAATGATACTACTAACAGTCTCACCAGCCTTCAGAACCTACAGGTAAATTAATACGGTATGTAAAAGTTGTTCTAAATAAATAAAGAATAAGAATTAAGAAGTTCATCCAAAGGCCACTAGAGAAAGACCAACTTCAGTCACATTTTACCCTAGATTATAAAGGAACTCCAAGACTTTATACAAGGTACTGATTTGTAAACTGTAGAATAAGAAACAGGGGAGAATGAAGCATGTCCCTGAAGATCTGCATGTGGTAATTCCTATTGTAGAGATCCATGTCTTTATTAAAGGTCAGGGGTTTTCATAGATACTGTTCTGTAGCTTTCACCAATACTGCCAGCTAAAGCTTCAAAGTTGAAAGCAGGCACCAAAAGTTTCCATGCTTATTTCTGATACAAGCATATCTACCTCACTTTCATAAAAAACACAGCAACAGATTTCCAGCACTCCTTCCACATGACAAAAAGCTCTGTTGCCTTTAAATTATGGCATCTTCCCTTTCTTCTCATGTGTAAAAAATCAAAGGGAGGAAGTGGGAGATTGTACACTTTTCTTTGATTCACCTTAAATTACAGTCCTGGCATCCGAGGGAGGACTCCTGCCAGAATAGGTAGTAATTTCATCTTGTGCCAGTTCTAACAAGATTTGTGTTTCAGAAAACTCTCTTCTTGCCCCTTACATGCACAGCCCTCAGCTGAGTGTTCTCTGAGTAAGTCAGAACCATGCAGGTGGGAAGCACATTCCAAAGTCTATTAGTTAAACATCCTCCTCTTTAATCACAGCTCTGCTGTGTCTTACTGTACAGTTGCTTATTAATGCTTTGGTGATGGTAAAATTACCCTAAAAGATTCAGCTAATGATAAAATTAATCTTTTAAATATTTGTCTCCTTGTTACATATATGAGTTTTATTTCGATTTGTACAGAGGTGTCCTGATTTTTCTTTTGTTGATGTTGCTCCTTCAGCTTCTTACATTCTTGTGGGTTGTAAAAAGAATATACAGGGGAAATGACAACAAATTAATTTTACAAATGTAACACACAGCCTACAAAGCTGTCTTTCCTCTTGTGTAATTGCTGATGGTGGCATGTGAATTTAGATGTTCACTCCTGGTGGATGTAACTCAAAAAGGTAAAGCATGTCATTTAGGTAATTTCTTTTTATCTTTTGCAAATCAAGTGACTTTTCCTAATCCAATATTTAATAACCCAAAGAGAGAGAAAAAAGAATAATTTACCCATGTATTTCAGTAACAATTTTTCATAGTTTGCTACTGGAGGAACAGGCTGCAAACCAGATTATCCTGATGTTATCTCAATAAAAGGAACCACGTCTCTTGGTCAATAGCTCCACCAGACACAGGCTGCAGATTCCTGCATTCATCATCTTTTCAAATATCAGGGAGCCTTGACTGTTTTAGATGGGTGTTGTGCTTTAGGAATGATACTCCTCAATTCAGTCTCCCACTGAGACACTTCAAACCTCCCACCGCTCTCTTGCTCCCCAGCTTTCCCCTCCCCATCCCCTGTGGTGGTTGGAGAGGGGAACTGGAGCCACAAAAGGTAAAGATCACAGAACAATTTACCAGAAATAGCAATGTGATACAAAACCAAACAGTAACAGCAACAATACTAATGATAGTGTACAAGAAAGAAACTATTCACATGGACTCTGACAATAGACACCTGACTGCTCCCTGCACCATGTTTCCTTGACCAGGAGGAACGCCTTCTCCTCAGAACAGACTCTCTTTCCCCTACCCCTGGCAATGACATGAGGTGGTAGAGAATAACTTTCAGGTCCTGGTCATGCCCCTCCTGGCTACTGCAAAAAATTAACCCTGTTCTGGCTGGAACCAGAACAGATGGGTCTGCAGGGAACTGCCCCCTCAGTAACAGCACCTTTCAGATTTACTTAAAAGCATCATGGAGAAAGCAGATAGTCTGCAAATTCCAACAAAGCCTGACCACAAGAAAAAGCAGCAGAAATCTCAGAGAGATACAATCTGCTTCTGAATTGGTTCATCACACCAGATACCATTTTCTCCTGTCAAGCAGTTTTTCACCACCATACTGGAAGCCCAGTTGGTATTCACTGCATGACAGCCACATCACACTCTCCTCAAAAACACTGGACTGAGTAATATGGCAGAGGCAAAACAGGAATGTCTGCCCAGTGACAATTACTGGTAGAATTCCTCTCCCCACAACATGCATTTTCCATGACCCTTTTCTGGCCAAATTGGTCAAGTGACCATGTTTTCACGTTTCCTTGCTATTGCAGAACAATTTCAGATGCAGCACAGCAAACAGCCTTCTTTGCCCATATGGACTTCACTCCATCCCAGCACAGCCATCTCTAACTTCTGGTCCTAGCCTAAACCACCAACCCATTTTTTTCTGCAGTCCAAGAGAGACATACACATAATTAGTGTGGATGATTCACTTTGTCTCACACAGCACACTCACAATGGGATAGACTCGTCCTGGAGTTATTTCCTCCTCCCTCAACAGTAACATTTCTCAACTTCCAACATGGTAATTAGGGCCATAAAAACACTTTTGAGAGAACAAGGCATGTGCTAACAGCCTGTGTTGTGATAAGCAAACCAGAAAAGGAAGGAACATCAAATTCTTTCAACTTACATGTAACTACACAAAGCATTTTTAAAAAAAATGTCTATGAAAGGCCCATTCTGATTAGACTCTTCCAGGTGCTCTCACATTTAGTTGCATATCTCAACTGTCATTTATCAGTGAACAATGATCTCCCTTTCTCCTGTTTCTCTTTTGTGGTTGTATAGCAGGGACGAGGAAATGAAGCCACACGTATCCAGCAGGAAAGTGAAGTATTTAATTAATTAATTGCCCACTTATATGTCTAATCACATAAGGAGATTGGTCAGAGACCATCCACCCCTTAGGGTGATTGGCTAAGGTCTTACAACACCCATTTCAATAACATTACACCAGTGCATCATAAACAAAACTTAGACAAACACCAGGTGTCCAGACAGTTATACAAAATCAGCTTATTGTTTTCATAGTGTGCATGAGAAAGGAAAGATTCACACAGAATGTTGCAAGAAGCTGGAAAATCTTTCTAACAGCCCTTTCTGTATCCACACACTTTCTCACTCCTTAGCATAACCTCTGAATGCAGCTTTCTGAAAGTAAAGAAATCCAGGTTGGTGAGGTTGGAGCAGGTTTCGCATAACCCTTTTACCCTCTGGACTCTTTCTGGCCCACCAGTTGCATAAAACCAGTTGCATAAAGCAAGTCTGGATCAGGTTACAGAGTCTTGGTAGGGAGGCCAATTCCTGGACTGCTTACTAGCCAAGCAAAGTGTCTCATCCTTTGCACTACTGCTGAGGCCCTCCTGCTGTCCACCATACATTGTACAGATAGGAGGAGCTTTGTGCTCTGCCTCCCATCTGCTCCTCGGCTATGCACACTGGATGTGTATTGGTGGGAACACACATTTATTGAGGCCCCTTAAATGTGTAAGGGTGCAAGATACACCCACTCAGGCTCAGTTCCAGTTTTATCCTCCAAAATGTACAGTCAAGGAAGTCACACTGCCCTTAGGCACCAGTTTTATGCCGTTTGCAAACAATGAGCAGTATTCAGCCAACCGGCAGAACACAGCAACCTTTTCTGACATTAGTAATTCCAGTCCTGATACTGACATAGAGCCAGCTGAAAGGGGTGATGCCATATTATTACATCTCATTCTGCCAAACAGATTTTAGATTATGATGTAGTTACTTCTCATTCCAATTTTCAAAATTTCCCATCAGGACTTTAACAAGGAATGTTAATATGATAGCAGATCATATACTGTGCATTAGGTTAGGTTTCTGACCAATTCTAAAATGTGAAACTTAAAATGAAAAGACCAATCCAAAAGCTCTCTTATTAAAAATGTGTGGATATACTGGCCTTGCAAATGAATTCTTCTGCTCTTGCCTACACTGAATTTTTATAGCCCTCTTGTTCCCTCTTAAGCTAGTGATTTGTTCCAGATGAAAACTGACATTTAATCTGCCAGAAGACTCCAAAGCTTGGTTCTCCTGCCAGTTCTTTGAGAGAGGTGTTCTCATGTTGACTTTGTCTTATGAAATTTATCTTCACCCCCTTTCATTTTAAGACAGATTTTGAAGATGAAGGTGTAGATAAGGAAAAGTTGCAGTCATTGTGATGTCTAGAACTAAAAATGTCAAAATTCATCTTATTAGCAATGAGAGTGAGAAGTTAGCATACCTTTTGATAGCCAAACCCTCCCACAAAAAGCTAGTGCCGGAGATATTTAAAAAACAAAACAATATAAAAATAAACAACAAATTGATCTCATACATGAAGACCTACTAACTATTAAATTAGGACATCGACATTTTAAAAAATATTTCATTCCCAAAAGTATGCTCCAATATATTTTCTACCAAATTGCATATGCAGTACCATTTCTAACCAAGGGGAGAAGTGCAAGCAGCTTTCTGATACTGCAATACAGCCACATTATTTTGGGTAAGACAAAGGGCTTTAGCAATTCTCTAGCCAAATCTCGGGTTGGTTCCCCATTCTCTCATCCAGTTACAATCCAATATTGTACCTTTTCTAAATGTTATGTTCTGAACTCTTTGTAGAAATACCCATGAAGTAGAGATAAGATCAGTGCTGAAAACCTTGAAACTTACTTGTTGACTTTTTCTTGCTTCTCACTTTTCTCACAGGGATAATATTCCTCTTCCTGGCAATACTTTAATTTGTACTCTAGCAGACAACCAAAAGCATTAACTTTTGGACAGAAAATAATCTGTTAATCTTCTGCTGCACCATTGTCTCCTGCTCCTATGAAGAATTCCTCCAAGCTCATGGGGCTTCCATCATCTCGTTTGTCCAAAATGTTGTCTCTGTGTCTTTACTAACATCCATTATTATGTCAGCAGGATGATAGTTTTTTAATAAATTTACATTTGAAATTATCTTCTAGATTGAAAACTTTTGAGCTTCACCTAGCGTAGTGGCAGCTGGGGCCGCCACCAGAGTGACCAATGAGCCCCAGGGCCCAAAAGCAACTTTAGATTCTTGGTGGGCTGGCTCGGAGGTCTGACGTCCCCCTCCTAAGTTACAGCGAGTTCCCACAGTTCCCTGTTCTGTTATGTAAATTGTTCAGTTTTGGTTGGCCCGTTGGCCCTCCTCCCATTTTGATGTATAACTCCTTGAATATGTATCTTCCCTTATCAATATGCACGTGTTCTAGGAAGTTCCCCACTACTCGATGCCCCATTGGTCCCCCTCTCCCTCGCCCCTCCCCTCTCTTCGCCTATTGGTTTATTGCCATCAATCCCTCTCCTCTCCTCCTCCTGGACCTCTCCTGATTGGTTGCTCGTTCCCCTGTAAAACCCTGGGACCCTGTTTAGTTGTTGTCTCTTGTCCCTGGATCCTCCCTCGAATAAGCCTCGTTGGAACCTATACAAGATACCCTTCTCGTCCTCTTTATCTGAGATTGGCGCCTGGACGATCTGCCTGCTCATGTGCTCGTGCCCACCACTGCACCAGCTGTCGTGGGCGTGTGTGTGGCGGCTCCTCAGCCTCTCCTGAGCACTCTCAACAGGTTCCAGCACCTCTGAGGTAGCTTGGTTCCCGCGGATGCTCAGGGAGATGCAGTGCTGGTTCCTTCAGCCGACACAGCGGGCTGCGTCAACCTAGCATCCTACTTATGGCTGTTCCAGGAGTATTTTGGATTTGCTGCCACGTTCACAAATTGAAACCACTGCCCACTATCACCTCCGTTGCTGAGTGACTACACCTTGGGAGACTGTCATTGGTCTGGTGAGGGTTAATTTTTTTATCTTCTCTGAGCATCTCACAGCTTCTTATCAAACACTCAGTTCTCCTCATACGGCAAGACTGAATTTTCAGTCTTACATGACTTGCAAAAGCTCCCAAGTTTCACCTTCCTTGTCATACTCATCACGTGAAAGCATTTATTTCATTTTTCATTTTTATTTAGACCATAGCTCCCCTTAAATGTCTGTACTATACTTTTATAATTACTGTCTCTGAGTCATCAGAAAACAGTAAAAAGAAAAATCAGCAACTGTGAAACACAAGGCTACTTCAAACCATCTCCCTTCTTGCTGGCACACAATTACAGACAACAGATGAAGCAGTTTCCCGAAGGATTTAGATCTGGTGGGGCTTTTAACAGCTCTGTTTTTTCAGTTTCCAGAATGTTCTGAAATGAAGACAGTCAATTACACTGAGGTTTTTTTTTTAATTCAGCAACTATTTGATCAGCACTGCATAGGGGCTGTCTTACAGTGACTTCTGCTGCATCCTGCAAGAGCCCTTTACAAGCCCAGCTCCCCAGTAAAGGGCCATCCATTGGCATTGTCCCTAGATGCTTTGAGACCTTGACTTCCATTAAAATGCTTACAGAAAGGCTTAGTGACGGTTTGTGCATCTTCCAATGGTTTTGGAATATTAGAGATAACAGGAATAAGAGACTGTCATGAGTATTTATAATTAGCTGAAGCTCACAGCAAGGGGCATTTGCCCTATTTTAAGCCATGACAGTAGTTATAGGGTTTGAACCAAAACTGAATCATGAGACAGGTTCCACATTTAATTTTCATTCCCGATTCATCCTGCACAGCAACTGTTGGGTGAGAGGGGAGGAGGAGGCCAGGAAAAATGCATGGCTTCCAGGTCTAGCTGTACATGCTCCTCTTTGGGAGTAGGTTTAGCCCTATAAGCTAAAAGTAAAAAAAATACCTCTAATGCTTCTCTGCAAACCAAGTCGTGGACAAATGGCATGACATCAGTGAAACATGTTGCAGGCATCACAGTCACATCATGACAGGGCTGTCCCTTTTCTTGGGAGCCTTGGTCAGGGTCTAGGGGCCAAGGCTGCAATGCCCTTGCCCAGAGCAAGTAACTCCTTCCTAGAAACACTGGCATTTTATGTCTGCTAGCACCCGTGTGGTTTCATAAGCTGTGGGCTGCATGGGCTACAGCTGCTCTGTAGCTAGAGATCCTTCAGCCCTGGAAATTTTCTTACAATTCAAGTAAAAATGTCCTAAAAGAAAATGTAAATCAAAATGTATTACTGGTGAAGTTAGGCTGGGATGCTCACCTACAAGTATTCAACCATATTGTGATCATAACAGCCCTGAAAAAGACCTGATGAGAAAGACTAGACAAAGTGTAAGTAGCATGTTACTGAAAATGTAAGGCCGGTCATGACACTGGCCCAAAGCCAGGCACCCACAAAAGCCGCTCGCTCACCCTCCTCTGCCACTGCCGGGCAGAGGAGAGAAAACTTAGCGAAGGGTTCATTAGCTGAGATAAGGACCAGGAGGAAATACGCCAAGGGCAAAACAGGCTCAGCTTAGAGGTACAAAGTGAATTTATTACTAACAGAATCAGAGGAGGATAATGAGAAGTAAAATAAGACCTTAAAAACACCTTTTTTTCCCCAATTCCCCCCTCCTTCCCACTGACAGTGCAGGGACATGGGGTGGAGTTCTGGTCAGTTCGTCACCCGAGGTCTTCTTCTGCTGCTCAGGGAGAGGAGTCCTTCCCCTGCTGCACCGTGGGGTTCCTCCCATGGGAGACAGTTCTCCACAAAATTCTCCAGTGTGGGTCTACTCTCATGAGCAGTAGTCCTCCCAAAACTGCTGTGGTGTGGGTCACTCTTCCACGGGGTGCAGTCCTCCAAGGCCAGGCTGCTCCAGCCTAGAAACAGGGCCCCCTCTCTCCACTGGGTCTCCCCCAGGATCACAGCCTCCTCCAGGCATCCACCCGCTCCGGTGGGCACCTCCCCAGTGGGCTGGGGGTGGATCTCTGCATCCCCCGTGGATCCCCATGGGCTGTGGGNTGGGTGGATCTCTGCATCCCCTGTGGATCCCCAGGGGCTGCAGGGGCACAGCTGCTTCACCACGGTCACCACCACGGCCTGCAGAGGAATCTCGGCTCCGGCGCCTGGAGCCCCTCCTCCCCCTCCTTCTGCACTGACCCTGGTGTCTCCGTGTTGTTTCCCTCACATGTTCTCACCGCCTCCTCTGGCTAGAAAAAAACTGTGCCCCCACTTTGTTTTGATTTTCTTCTTAAATCTGTTATCACAGAGGCATTACCAGCTCTCTCACTGGCCCAGCCTTGGCCATTGCCATGTCCATCTCCAGAGCCATCAGGGATTGGCTCTGCCGGACATGGTGGAAGCTTCCAGCAGCTTTTCACTGCAGCCACCTCTGTGGCCCCTCCACTAGCAAAAACCAGGCCCTGCAAAACCAACACAGCTGGTGATTCATTCCTGTGCACAAACCCCAGGGAATTCTGAACTATAATTGCTAGAAATAACCTATTTCATCCATCTTGTATTCTGAATTGCTGATTACACGGTATTCACGTCAGGTTTTTATATTTCTGCAATGATACTAACTAAAAATAATGTGGAACAAAGTTTTACCTTTCAGCCAGATCTTGCTCTCAGATAGGCAAGCATAAATCTGGAGTAAGTCGATTGTTCTTGTGTTTTCCCAGGAGTTACACTAATTTAGTATACAATTGTCTCCCGACCACTGAATTAAATTGCTTTACAAGGCAATACTTTAATATTAATATTCTTTAAATTAATATAAACATGTCTTTCAGTTATATTTTACATTAGACTGATTTCCAATGCATTAATTCAATTACCTTCTTTTATAGATTCAAGTAGGCTTCTAGCAGTGCCAGAAAACCAGTGGCAAGTTCCTACTGGCAAAGTTCCTAGCAAGACCAAACTCTAAATGTGCACACATTTATATTTGTAAGCTGAGACTTACATGATGAAAATATAGTTACTAAAATGCCACAGACCTGGGCAAAATTATATTCTCTACATGAGATTGATGGTTTTTCATGCACATTTGTTTTGGGCTGTAACCTGCATATACCATACCACATCCTGCTCGTCTCAAAAACAGTATAGCTGAGTTTCTTAGCTCCAGTGGAACAAAATTTGTCCTATGTTCCCTGTTGGCAGAAGAGAGATGAAAGATATTCTACTTCTTACTTTTTACTTTTCTTTTGCAACATAATCCCAACTTCCTACGCATTGATAAGCAGGAAGGATAAGCATCCATTTAGTTTAAATCCATCATACAGTGGAAAACAAATTCTTTGGCTCACTAATGCACTCAAAGCACACATGCACTTGCCGCATGTGTGTGAGAGGGGCAGGACTGACGGCAGTGTGCAAAATCACCCCCGTCCAGCAGTACAAGGTGGGGATGCTTGGAGCTGTGCTTTTGTCCCTCTCTCTGCTAGAGAGAGACCCCAGTGGCACATATGGAGGGGGAAGAGCTTGGTGACAAAGTTAGATTTTTCACTCGTGTAAGGTTTGCTTCCCCCTGTTCTCCACAGGTACAGTGCAAGGACTATCACAGTTCACAGGACACACCTCACTAGCTTTATGGACTTAGACCCTGGTCATACTGCAACCCTCTGCATCAATGATTTAATCCCTCAGTTATCTCCTTTTATACATATTAAGAAATTGCAATACCAAATCAAGTAACTCTAGAGGTGCCAGAGACAAATCAAGACACTGCAATATTAGAACATAGTGGTACATTTCCATCTTCTTGTCGGGCATGAAGCTGTAAGAGTTGCCACCTCTCCTGAGAGAGAACATCCAACCTTCCTCTCCAGCCAAGAAACATTCAGCCATAGCATTTGTCCTGTGATTACAAATCAAATGTTTCCATCTGGCTGTCAAAGCTGAAGCAGCAGTCAGACAAAATACCATTGATGATTTTCTCTGGCTACACTGTCCTTTAAACATTACCCATGTTTTAGTTGTACATAAAAATAGCAGAGCAGCCACTAAGGTGGGAGAACCTGGAGTGTGATATAATTAAAAAAGGGGTTATATCTTCAAATAAAGTAGCACAAAGATCTGTCTAAATTTGGTGTCTTTTAAAGCAGAAAAGGACTATTTCACAGCATTCATCCAGTACCGTTGAAAAGTATCTACATTCTCAGAAAAAGAAACAACCATTGTTTCCAAAGATGAAACTCTTTCCTTATGCCCATATTAAATATTCAATTTTCCCCTCTAAACAAACATCCTGTTACTGAGAACAAAGAAGGAAGAAGAAACAATTCACAAATGTAAGACCAAGCCATTCATCCATCCAGCCAGGTACCAAAACTTTGGCTTGGTCCCATGAGTTCATCCTGAGTGGGAAATGCATACCTGTACCTGCTCCCACTGAACCTGGCCAGTCTTACAGGGCTACAAATACCTCTGGACTACATGCCTGAAGTGATTCTCTGCCCATGCATTAGATTATCTCTAATCTTTCCCCCTGAGATGCAAGAAAAAAGAAATTCACCTGATGTAAACCAAACTGAGTGATGGTTTTTATTGGCCTTGGCTGTCCTTCTGGGCTTTCTGCCGTAACATATAGAAAGTTAATTTTTCGCCTAACTGCTGCAAATCTATTATTCCAAGACCTAATATTGTCTTTTCGTTCAAGCAAACCTTATGCTGAAATGAAGATTTTTTATTTTATTAATGTTTGTATAAGAGCAAAGAAAGTTCTTTTTTTATTTACTCTGTAAAGCAAAGACATGAACAGTGAACATTAAAATACTACATGGGTTTAGATATTCTGAATCCCAAACAGCTCCAGTTTAATGGATGTGTATTTTTCATCTCTATAATGAATGTTTCTAAATATACCCAGAGAAAATAAATATTTACCTTTTTAATATTTAATATTTTGCAGTCATATAGATGGAAACAATTTAGCATGGGTATATTTCTGAAAGAAAATAGAAGAGATCTCCATTACAAGGCTGAAATCCAGGTTTGATTGCAAAACCCACCCATGTTTTGCATCCTGAATGCCAAATAAAAATCAGCTGACCCCAGAACGTTGATATGAACTGTATATAATCCAGTGAATAATAAAATGCAAAATATTATTTCAAATCTTGTACAGTGGCTCATACCCATTCTATTTATATGCTGAAGTACTTCAAAATTGTATCAGCTGGAACTTCTGCCTCCATCCCAAGGCCCCACATTTATCATTTTTTAAAATATTATTTGAAGGCTGTTCATTTCCAAACATCACTGATTGTGATTTTTCTCATCATCCTTTAAAATCCTCCTGACGTAGCCAGCATTTACCCATTTCCTGCACACTGTGCTAACAGAGCAATGAGAACAACCTGGCAGAGAGGATGGGAGAACTGCTGGTGGGACCTACAGGAACCTCCCCAGAGCCTTGTGCTCTCCATGGGACAGGCAGGACCACTCCCAGAGACCAGGGTGCCTATTTTAGACAACTGAACCATGTTCTTCACATCGTACATTTCTAAAGGGAGAAAAATAATGTTTGTTCTATGCTATGTAAATTACATATTATTATATTCTCATTTAAGTAATTTTAGTAGATAAATTTAACCATATTTCCTCTAATAGTAAAAGTGAATCCGGATTATTTGACAGTTTCATGTGTTTGCACTGCTTTTCCAATACCAAAAGTCACTGTTGAATACACAGCAAAGGCCAATATCACTATAATTACTACACTGTGAAGAATTGACTCCCCACATCTTTACTCTGTGTATCACCTGTAAAACTCTTCTCCCAAACCCCATGGAGAATTATCTTTATCTAATCCTTTCTTTTTCTTTTTACTTAATTTTTGTCAATTTCTTTCTTAGAAACATAGTAAGTAATGCAAGATTTTTCATAGGGAATTGAAGCCTAGAACTCCATGGCTCAGGTTAAGAGTTTGTAGTTCACCATTTGAGCAATAGATTCCAGTCTTCAAATTCTACACAAAAAAAAGAAGTCGTTCCATGCAGGCTTTTATGTCTGAGTCTTTTATATGCAAATGACAAACTGCAAATTTATTGCAAATTAAGCCTGTCAAAAGTGGCACTTTTCTGTTGTTGCCTTTTATTTAAGCCAGTGCCCTTGAAAGGGTCTAATCACATGTGCTCAGGATAGCACATATATTGGGAAAGATAAACACTTCCCTGAGAAGAGAAGGACAGTGATCAGTACCAGCTCTGGCTCTGGGGCTATTTTCTCTATTTTGCAATGTTTTCCTTTTTCTAACATTTTGCACACTTAAACATGCACAGCCAATCTACTCAATTTATCTCTTCCTGCGCTACAGGTTTCTAAACAGGCTGTGTTCATCCCTTCAGTTTTGTTAATATATCATTTTGATTGTATGAAGATGCCTGCCAAAATAAAGATTCATGAGTCTCAGTTACCAGCATTTATAATTTGAGGGATCATGGTGTCACAAGCACAAATCATCTCTCCCAAAGAGAGAGCTGGCAAACTGTCACTGTAGTGCACCACTACAGCAATGACAGAGACAAAAAAAAGAAGCAGTACACGTAACATTCCTGCTCTGTGAGCCCCTATTTGGCATTACATTTCCAATCTTTGCCCTTGAAGCTGTGGGCAATGCTATCAGGTGGGGGAACTCCTATGAAAACAGGCTAAGAGAGATGGGGGTGTTGAGCTGGAGAAGAGAAGGCTCTGTGGAGTGCCTAAAGGGGCTCCAAGAGAGCTGGAGAGGGACCTGGGACAAGGGATGGAGGGACAAGACCCAGGGAATGGCTTCCCACTGCCAGAGGGCAGGGATGGATGGGATACTGGGAAGGAATTCTTCCTTGTGAGGGTGGGGAGGCCCTGGCACAGGGTGCCCAGAGAAACTGTGGCTGTCCCATTCCTGGAAGTGTCCAAGGCCAGGCTGGACTGGGCTTGGAGCAGCCTGGGACAGTGGAAGGTGTCCCTGCCCATGGCAGGGGGTGGAACAAGGAGGTCTTTAAGGTCCCTTCCAACCCAAACCATTTCATGATTCTATAACACAAACTAGGTTATTCCTTTTTTTCCCTTGAGCCAGTCCAGTTATATCCATCCTACTTTCAAATAATTTGTATGGACCTTGAACACAGCACTGTTGTGAAGATACTGGACTATCATCGAAAATATTTCCTTGCAGAAATATTCCCCATGAGATTTGTAGGAAGTTGCACAGCCATGCATCCTTCCGAGCATCACAGCACTTGTCCCATCTGTACAAGCACCCTCCTGTCTCCAGCCTGGGTGCTGGCCCATTTTGCAGGTTGTAAGCAGGTAAGTGAACCTCCTGGTCTCCAGGATGCAAGTTCACTGTCTGATGGTTTGTGGTGGGCAAAGCAAAAGTGAGTTTCCACTGTGACACTGTGTAGATGCTGAGAGCTGGGTTGCAGAAAGATTTTCCAGCTCTCTGCCAGTGTCCATGTGAAAGTTCTTGCTTTCACAGAGATGCTGGCCAAAAACAGTTAGAGGTTTTGTAAACTAGTCTCTTTATCTTGCAGGTGCAAAGTTGTTATGCAGTCTTGTTTTGCTACTGACTAGAGAAATATTTTGAAATGGGTGTTGTAGTGTTTGACCAATCATGCCAAGAGGTGGATGGTCAAGGACCAATGACCTTATGCCATTCAAGCAAACTAACACATAAAAACCATCTGTAATTGAATAAAGAAATCCATTCCTTTTTCCTCCTGAATTGAGTGTGTCGTTTCACTCCGCCTCCAGTACAAACAGCAACAACACTGAGCATTAATAACCCATAAATAAACTGTGAAGTTGAAAGCGGGAACAGCTTGTCCCAGCAATACTTTTCTTCTACCCTGGTAGGAATACAGAGAGCATGGAAGTGTTGCCTTTTCCTGGGCTTGAAATTAAAAGCTAAACACGGTTAGAGGGGAAAAAAGGGGTTTACCTCAGTATTTATTTAAGGATCCTTAGATGCACCACATCCAGGTAGAATGCACACCAAAAATGCACACACACAATGATTTGTGTATACCCTTATAGACTTTGCAAATTAGCATATCTATCAAAGATTCCCCAATGAGAGGCTCAAGAGAAGCCCCCATCCTGAGGAACCTTCCCCCTGCATGGGCCTGTCTTGGTTTACAGAATGTGTTCTGGAGAGGACCTTGGTGTCTGGGGCTTTCTGACCCAACTGCGAGGCTTCCAAGATGTTTGGTCTCTTGGCTTAACAGAACCTTGGGTCTAAGCTGGTTATCAGACTTGGGGAATTGCAAGTATGTGGGCTAAAAGCACTAAGGATATATAAAAGATGTATAAAAGGGTATACAAAAGGGTATATAAGAGGGGTATATAAAAAAAGCAAAAAATCATCATGGCATTAGAAGGACACACCAAGTCTTCACGATCTGCAGTAGGAAGTTGAGTCTGTCTCCAAGCAGACAGTGCCAACTTGCCAAACATACCAAATTCACAGAGGACAACCCCTCCGTGAGCCACTGTTGTGGTTTAGGAATGGCACTCCCCAGTTTAGTGCTCCCACAGAGACTCTCCTAACCACACTGCTGCTCGCTCTGGGCATGAGGTGGATGGTATGGAATAACGGGTGGATAATGTCCAGCAGCCAGAGAACAGAACCTGTGCATATTGCACCACTGTAGCCAGACACAGACACACTACACAGCCTCTCCTACACTGGCTCTACAGCATCCCACTCACCTGGAACCAGGAGAAACTGGAACCATCCTCCCTTACAACCATTAAGGCTAAGTCTCCCTACAGTGAGTAACATTTGTGGGCAGGCCTTGCTGGCATTTGATGTTTTGGAAAGCAGCAGTGTGGTATGGCCTGCCTCAGCACTGCTCTTTTTCAGGGACTGCCCCATAGAAAGCAAGAACTGCTGTTTTTTATTTCTTATTGCTTTGAAAGCTCCTAATTTTGCACCACCATGTGGGTACTGTAGACATTGCAGAATGTCCTTACACAGAATCCCTGCTCTCAGGGCTTATAATTTTAATATATGATTGATAAGCACAACCCTTTTTCTAATGAGCAGTGATAAATAATCCCAATTAGATACTTAATATGAGAGTATTTGCCCTCCAGTTATAATTGCTGTTTTCCACTCATAAAGGGAGAGGTTTTTGTCTCATCTATATATTTACTAATAATTTTCCCTCCCATGTTAACTTTTCCACTGCTGTTTGACATTTCGTTCTCAGGATTTTCTCTTCCAATTATTTTTTATTAGCTGTGATTTTGTGTCTTTTATTAGAGGTGCAGAGGGCCATCTGCCAGAAATTCAACCCCTGCTGCAGAAGCCTTTTGTCAACATTTTCATTCAGACATCTCAGCACTTTGGGTTGGTTAAGGTCATTATTTTTATTCAAACTGAAAACCACTAGCATTTCCTCATTATTTGCTCTCAAATACTTTTTATCTATTTCCACATTTTGCTCAGTTGCTCACAGTCCCCCCCGACTTGCAGTGTTAATGGTTACACAGTTGTTTCATCTAATTGAGCAGTGACCCGTTAGCTTCCCAGACGATTTTTACTCTTCACTACTTCAGGTTAATTTGCAGTCCCTTTGGCAGCCAGTGAAGCTGCATTGGTTGTATTATGCAGAGCAGCAGGCTCTTTTTCTGAGACTGCATACCAGCTCCTTTAACTCCGTTACCCAGTTCTTTTCCCCTTTCCAGCACTCTGTCTTTGGTGTCAGCAGGGTGCTAAATCTTAGTTCTTTGGCCATTCAGATGACTGCAGCTGGGCACTGTCACTTCCCTACTCAGTAAATGCTTATTGTTCCTTAATAACTCCTTGCTACTCAGCAAAGCAATCATTTTGCAGCTGCTGTTTTCATCTCAACATCTATTTCTTTCATCTTGCCAGTTCTTGGGGTAAAGATGAAAGTTTTTGTCTTAGTTTCCTTTCCACAGTCGTTTGTGTTGGAAAAAGTTTAGGTCTCTACAAAAAGATATTTCCAAAACACCTTATCAAAGCAGCTCTTTGATGCTCTGCATAGTTTGAATTTTCCAAAGTCACTCTCTCTATCATGTACTTTGGGGTTAATTTGGGCAGTATTATGATGGATGTATACCATTAAGGTCACTGGAGGCTAAAAGGGAAATGGAATAAATGGTTTTGGTCCTTCTCTTCTGAAGACTGTCCCTGAACTGTTCCTGAACAATCTGCACTGTGCTGTCCTGCTCTGCACAGCCTGGGCAGCTCATGAACAACAAGACTTTGTTACCGTAGAGGGCTTCAGGCCAACAGCAAGAAAGTCCAGACTCTCCGCTAGCAAAATGCTAATCCCTGGAATTATTGCTTTTCCATTTTTTGTCCCCAGCCCTAGACTTCTCTGGTTTCACTCCAGACCTGCTTCTTGAGGCTCCCCAAACAGTGGATGCTTTTGGCTTCCCATTGCCTCTACAAAAGGAGCAGGCAGAGAGATTGACTGCTGTAATTGCCTTAAACAGCCCTGTGCCAACTTGAAACCAGGCCAGTGCTGGAGAAGGGCAAAACACTCAAGTTATTTGCAGGGCTGCCACAACCCTGAATCAGAACAGTACAGGTCAAAAAAGTGGTTTCCACTAATCTGCAGTTTCCAGGCCAGAGCTTTGTATTTCAAAGAGCAATTGG
Source organism: Gymnorhina tibicen (assembly GCA_013399875.1). Lineage (NCBI taxonomy): Eukaryota > Metazoa > Chordata > Aves > Passeriformes > Artamidae > Gymnorhina > Gymnorhina tibicen. The sequence continues at coordinate 46,993 of VXAZ01004660.1, forward strand.
AGATTTGGCTTCACTCTGATTTGGAGTAAAAGCCACATATTTCCTCGTTCCCTCACAGAGGAAATCACTGTCTCATCAGCAGCTTGCACCAGAGCCAGAAGCCCCAGGAGTCAGAGCTGTGGCTCAGCACAGGCCCTGAAAGCAGAGAGCTGGGATATGTTGAGATGAGATCCAGTTGAGCCAGTGGGAAACCAATTCCTCCAGCAGCCCAGCTGGCTCCTGGAGGAGCACCAGCACAGCAAACATCTCCTTTTCCATCAGCATTCCCATTTTCCAGCAGCATTCACAGCCTCTCCTCTCCCTCCATCTGGAAAGATGGTTCCAAACTCAGGAGAGAATTGTTCCTCAGAAAAGTGTCTGCTAGCTCCCAGCACTCTCATGGTATTGTCACTAAGGCCAGACTTCACTTTCTTACTTAATTCTCCTCCAATCCTACCCTTAAATATACTGCAGTCTTTCTCAGTCACATTCCTGCAGACAATCTTCCTAAATTAACATGTCATATGAACAATTTTCAAATTAGTGTAATTTAGCATTTCTTGATTCCATTCACATCATTCCTCAGGAATTTTCTGTGACAGCAGTATTTGAGCTGTACATTAAAAGTGGATTAAAGCTTTAAAGACAGAGCAGTTCCTCTTAGGCTCCTATGCACTACTGCTATAGGATTTGACTAATTGCATTAAAAAAGATTGAAATTAATTTTCTTTTCATAATTTTGTACTAAACAAGTGAGAATAACCTCCAGGAAACAACAAACATAATGGTTGTCTTTTTCACGTTTTCAAGAGTTTTAAGCATTAGTAATGGGATGCCTTATTAAAAAGGAGATAAATGTCATATTCTTACAAATAAAAATTAACAAGCAACTATTAAAACCACTTTTGAATCTAGTGACAAAACCTCATCATTATAAATAAAGAATAACAGGGAGTTACACTGTGATTCAGCAATGCACACAGGTCATCCAGCCTGAAGCCAGGGATCTTTACAAACCCACTTCACTATGACTGAAGTGAAGTATAAACCTGTATACTGCTGATTAAGGTCATACACTCATACATCTTACCAGTCAGGCTTGTGTCACTCTCTATAGACATGCAGTGGTTGTCCAGATGGATTTCCAAAACTTCTGAAAATTCATAGCCACCCAAGGCAGTAATATTCCATTTTGTTCAGCTGTTCACTCATGATTGCAGGCTACTGTTCCTAATACCACGTACTTGTTTTAATATAAAATTTTATTATAGAGTTATGTTTCTCCAACACTGAGATTTGTTTAAAATGTTTCCTCGTTCCGCTAGCAAACATAAACCATCTTGTAGTCATTTTAACATTGATTTTAATTTTTTCTTTTTATATGGGTATTTTATTAAAATTCAAATATTGTCCTTTCATTTACACCTTTTACAAGGCATTTTTCCCTTAATTGATGCTTAGCACTGTAAGATCCCTGAAAGTTTAACGATTTGTGTTTAGAAGGCATGTCATTATTTAGTGAGTATCTAAAATTTTAATGCAGAACTTCCAATTTTGCAAGTAATTTAAGGCCACATTATCTCCAATTTTTATTCTTTTAAATATAGTAGAAAGTTTTGCTCACATTCTTCCATTCTGGTTCGCACGTTGCACAATTCAGTGAAATGTACCAGTGGATAGAAACATGTAGGTAAATTTAAAGGGTTTTTTCCTCCCTGAATCTTCCCCTTTAAATACCATTTCTTGACCCAACTTTGGAAGAGGTTTTTTTTGTTCCAAATATATTGTGCAGGCAACTAAGTAAATTGCAATAACACAACTGTTTGCTTGGTTTGATTTTTTAAATAAAGCACTGGTTGCTTTGCCACTTACAGTAAATTCTTTTTGAGGCTGGATGTTTGCTTTGCATCACTTACATTGACTCTCTCATACCTAAAATGATCCTTGCTGAACAGCCATAGGTCTTTGGTGTTAGAAGTATCAAGTCAAAAATTTAGATCAAAAGGACAAGAGGTTCCAAGAATATGAAAGTTATAAAACAAAGAGTAAGGTCCACGCTGACTTATACCTAATGTCTAATAGACTAAAACTTTTTATTAAAATATTCCTAAATTCGTACACTCTTTTAAATTTACCCACAATCTCTCTGAATATCTCCAAAAACCTGTTGATATTGCAGCTTTGAAGTATATGAATCTAGAGTCTCATTTTCCTGATTGCACATTTAAATCTTCCAGTTCCAGTGGGCACTTGTACTAGTTTGAAAGCAAACTAGTGAGAGACTCCAAGTCAGAAATACAATTTAATAGGAAAAATAGAATAAACGCAGTAGTACAAAAAAAAACAACCCACTGACAGAGTCAGAGTACAAAGCCAACCCCCTGACAGTCAAGGGGTTGATAGCACTCCAATAAAATGGTGACTGCAGTCCTCCTGGAGTGATGGTTCTGTTGAAGCAGTGATTCTGTAGAAGGGTCTGGTCTTCCTCTGAAGGTCCAGTGGTGGTGTAGAAGGGTCTGATCTTCCTCTGGGAATCCAGTGGAAAAGGCTGCTCGTGCTGTTCCAAACCCCAGATTATATCCACATGGGAATGCTTGGTTCTTCCCCCTGGGCAGAGCATCTCACAATGGGGTGATGTAATTCTATGAGTCATGCGGTGGGTCCTTGATTGCCCATTAAACAGAGATAGTTCCTGGAGGGGGTTATCAAGGATGAGTCATGGTAGGTGATAATGAGCACAGCCCCACCTGTTTTAACAGATTGTGAAGATGATAATAGAATACATACTTTTGGTTACATCTTATATTGTAACCTAGGACAGTACTCTTGAAAAACATTTAATATACAGTTTAGAACTTAATACCATTTTTTCATAAGCTGCTTTTCCTTCAACCCTTGATACTTACCAAAAATATTTTAATTGCACCTCATCACCATTCTTTTCTTTCATGCTACAAATCTCTGGAAAAAGCACTACAATAGACCATAGTTTTTTCACAAAGTCCTCGGTTTACTTTGATTTTTCACAATATTCCTTTATGATGAGATAAGAAAAGGAGGCTCAGGGGGGACCATTTTGCTCCCTATAACTGCCTGACAGGAGGTTGGAACCAGGTGGAGGATGTCCCACGAGAAAAGCAACAGGACATAGAGGAAACAGCCTCAAGTTGTGCCAGGGGATGTTTAGGTTGCATATTAAAGAAAATCTTTTCATGGCAAGGGTTGTATAGCACTGGAACAGGCTGCCCAGGGCAGTGGTGGAGTCACCATTCCTGGACATGTGAGTGTGGCACTTGAGGAAATGGTTTAGTGGTGGCCTTGGCAGTGCCAAGGTGGGTTGATGGTTGGCCTTGATGATCTTAGAGGTCTTTTCCAATCTTATTGGTTCTGTGATTCTAAGATTAGGGTAGAAGTAAGGTAATACTTAACTCTTGTTAGCAACTCCCAGTTGCAGAAGGGGAAATCCTTTTTTTAATCCCTAGAAAACACTTGGGAGTACTGAGAGGGACCAATCTCATTTTTTATTTATGCCTCAACATATGTTATTCCTATAAAGGTTGTACATGTGCTGGCAGCCCTGTCCTGGGGAAGCTTTGCCTGGCAGCCGATCAGGGCAAAGAAAGCTTCTGTGATCGGGCTGTGAGCGAAATGCCCAGATGCCCGGGAAGCATGCCCTCGAAATTGGGCTAGAGGAGGAGCCTCAACACATAAAAGCAATTAACTGCAACACAACGGGAGCCATGTGCTTTTGAGTCTTTTTGGAGGGAGTGGGGTTTGCCTATAGGGCCGGCTCAGTCCCCCTCCGCTCTTTTCCCTTCCTGTGGTCCTGCTTTCCTGCCGGTGCGTGCTTCGCCCTGCTTCACCGTTCCTGCGAACCAGCTCATCACCGCCACGACTTTC
>VXAZ01004660.1:51059-130159 GCA_013399875.1 Gymnorhina tibicen
CGGCAGCCTGTTCTCCGCCGACGGAAGGAACGCGCCCGCAGCCACGGCAGCCTGTTCTCCGCCGACGGAAGGAACGCGCGGGCTGCTCCTGTTTGGAAATCGCGCCCAGCCCGCCGCGGGAGCTACGCAGACGCTCCGCGGGTCGCAGCACGCACGCTCCGTCTGCTGAGCTGACGCCGACAAAGCGCCCGGGATTTCGTGCTAACGCTGTACCTGTCTTCTATTTCCTTCTGCTTATCTCTCTTTTCCCTCTCTACTCTCTTTTCCATCCCCCTTCGGTAAAATCACACTTACCCTTTTCTAGCCATAAATGGTTCTCAGATATAATACTGCCGTGTTTGCACTTTATTTTCGTCTGAAAAATTTATCAAAAAGAATCTTCCCTGACTCCCTTTATATAGCAGAACGGGACAAGTACATACAATGAACTTACCTTAGCGTGCAGTTAATTAGCATTATTATTATGTTTGCATTATTTTACCACTGAGCCATCTCATTGTGATACCCCCATGCAAAAACTGAGCAAAAAGAGAACTTTCTAGCCCCAAAAGCTTTGTGATAAGTACATATTATAATATTGGCTTTCTGCAAATATTAAAGTGAATGCTATATGCATAATGTTAAAGTAGCTTTGGTATAAAGATATAGTTTTTGTAACGATAACTAATGCCTTTATTTCTGTCATTAACTAAACTTAGACATAGAAGTAAAATAGCTGATATGGTTATGCCTATGGTAATTGAACTGTCTGCTTGGTTGGAGAGCATCCAGAAAACATGTAATGAAGACCCCTGCTACTGACGTGCCAACTATCAGCAACTACCGTCCACAGAAACCATGAACCAAAGCTCAAGCTGGAGGTGATAATAAAAACTGACTAAAACCACAGCCAAGAAATACGCATGCTCTAAAAAGGCGGATCTGAGGAGGAGCCATGCTAAATAGTTCCTGGAACATGTAAACTAGTTTGGGGAAAAGTTTGAATATGTACAATTGTTTATGAATATGCATTAGGTTGTTGCAATAGTAAAAGTATGTAAAGGGTGTCTGCAATAGCACGTGTGCTCTTGGCTGAGAGCCAAGGGTACCCAACACTGTAAATTTTGCTTTATTATTTTTGTCCCCTATTGTCCTTTATTAAACTTTTAAATTCTCACAGGAGAGTGGACCTTGTTTTTTACAACTTACAAGCCAAGCAAAAAGCAGCTCAAATCAAGCAAAGGAAGGTGGGAGACAATGGGTCAGTCTTGGTCAGAATACTGCCAAGTCCTCCATGGGCAAGTCAGAATTCAAAAGAGTTTTTCCCTTAAAAGAAAATAAGGTGGCTTTTACCCATAATGGTGAAGGTGCACATTCAGCTAAAAAGACCTGGTAAAATAAAACATGGAAGAACAAACTTGCCATGGAGAAATCCACCATGGACAGATTTCCATCTGGGCTTTTCTGGCATGGTTGTGTATTAGTGAGTTAGTGGGTTGGTGAGTTCATTGTACTGTGAGTGGTGTTTTGTGTGAAGTAATTAGTTGTGTCGGTAGATGAATGTCCTTGGGTAAGAATTGTATTTATGATTGGAAGCTGGTCACAGAAGTTTCTGGACATCATGTAATGGAGGGGGGTGGGTGGTACCTATATTAGCATAAGGGGGAGAAGACGGAAAACCCTATTGGACAATTGCACACCAATGAAGATGATCCCTGGACAAGAGCCAGCCAATCCAAACACCATAAGGAGGTGGGGTCAAGGGAGGAGCTGTGCTTGGCTCCAGACTATAAAAAGTATCTCCCTAGCTTAACAGGGGTGCCTCTGGTCATACCGTTCCTTGGGGAAGTACCCAGCGCTGCTTCCTTTGTTTTGTAGCACAGCAGTTCGCTAGTTATGGTCTCTTATTGTCTATAGATTGTTCTTATTAATAAAAACCCTGTTAACAGTTAATTGGCGAAGTCATTTATTACACTTGGGAGCCTACGAGGAGACAGGACATGACACATTCTTGACAGGACGAACATATACACATCGTACCACGAACCAAACAGCACTGAACCTTCAGCCAGAATTCAGTAGGATCACAATGATGTGACTGCAGACTTTTGGCAGTATCTAATGATTACTTTCCTGCCACACGCTTCAGTAGGTTCTGCGTTTATTTTTGGACTACGCAGGATGAAAGGTAGCAGCATTATAGGATATTTCTGTTCCAGTTTACTCTCTCTTGCAAGCCGAATTAACTGTAGTTTAAGCTGACACCTTCCTCCTAGAGGAGGTTTTTAAACTTTCAAAATTGTATAAAATCACTGAAAGCAGGAGGTTGCAATGGCACAGGTTAGAGATCTCTGGAGAGCTCCAGGGCAGGAAAAAGGTGTGAATACTGGTTATAGATTTGGCAAAGCTTGAAGCTGTAATGAGGTTATGTCAGATGAAAAAAGTCATTCAAAAGAATCTTTTCTACCAGCTTAACAGCTGTAGTGAAAATTAAATAATAAATCATTCTCTGACAGGAAGCAATTTTAAAAAACAGTTTTAGATCTGGACTCCAACAACCATCATGCACTTTTTGCACACCTTTCACAACACAATTTAGTAGAATGGCACTTCATATAAAGAGCAGAAAAATTAAGGAGTTTCATGTGTGCTGGTTTCAACCCAGAAGAAGAGTTCAGCATGGTTGCCAAGATTTTAAAATAGATTAACTCCTCTATTTCAGCTGAGTTAGCTGCAAAATTAGAAACACTTTGCATCATAACATTACCTCTGTGCACTTGCTGGAAAATGAAACTGGATAGTTTGAAATGTACCCAATTAAATACAGATAGCCTGACTAGTAACTAGGACACCAAGGCACTACCTGATTTTCTGCTATTGTAACCGAGCACTTTACAGATGTTCTTGTTTACGTATCAGTACATTACTAATAAACTTGGCCTGCAGCTTCCATACTGCATTATGGGACACTGAACAAAAGAGAGCACCAAACCTTGACATGGCCATACATCTCATGGCAAATGACTTATAGGTGGGTTTTTTTCCTAACCTTTTTCCAGTCAGGTCACCGAGTTCTGAAAGAATTGAGGAAACAGCATCTCTAAGCAGAGATGAATTGCTACAGTTCATCTTCTTAGTGCTACATTGATGGCGCACCTGAGCAACTTTCCAGATACTATGGTATGGAAGAAAAGACTGAGAACCAAGCATCCCAAACCAGCTGTGACAGACAGCCATTGTGGGCAAGAACATAGCTAGTCTCATTCAAAAGACAACAGTATTTATGTCCAGTTAGATGGGCTAGATGACTTCATCTAAAGTTTTAACATACACATTAAAAGCAAACATAAAGTTCAGTGCAGAGCTCAGAGCCTGAAGCCAGCAAAGGGGGAGATAGATCTTTAAATGTCACTGGAGCAGAAAGTTGTTTTGCAACCAGTCGTGCTAGAGAAAACGTGTTTAAATCTATATGGAGTGGAAACTACTTCTACTCTGATAAGACATAGCCTTCCTCTACTTAAAGGGACACAGATAAGAGATCTGTCAAGACCCTTCAAGACTCAAAAAGTTGAGAGTGGTTATAAAGTGGGGATAACCCATCAAGAAGAAAAGAGGTGATCATAAAGGCCAATGCCTTTATCACCTGTGTCCAGGGAATAATAGTGAGCTGAATTGGGAAATGCAAAGTATCTCCTCTGATGCAGATTGCCAATAGGGAAAACAAACACATTTAGGGGTGGTTTTTTTAATTTCTTCATGCTCCAGGTGTTAACCTCCAATGCATGTATTTTCAGGCTGTAAGACTGGGATACTGCTTGTGCCAGGATCAACATCTGAAGCCAACTGAAAGGAGCTTTTTGAACTGATCTTTATCTTAGAGCAGAGTGGGGAAATGCCTTTCTAATTTAAGTGACCCTTTTTTTGCACAGAAATTCTCAGCAAGGATGGAGAGAAATTCTGAGGAGGAGCATGAAGCCAAGTGAAGCAGGACTGTGTGGGTGCAGGAAGAAAAGCTGGCCAGGGAGCAGAATTTGCTGTGATTGCAGAAGCCAACAAGGTGACTGAACCCACATCTGGAAGCAGTGACTGACCTGCAACCACACCACGGATATTGGGGGAGAGTTGGATATTAAACCTTCTTTTTATTCTTTTATCTAATCTCATGTTAAGAAAACTAGTTACGCTAGTGGGTAATTTAATACACTCTTTTTTTTTAAGTTAAAGAGAATGTCAAGTCTTCTCTGAATGCCTAGGAGTAAGTACATCTGCCTCAAAGGTTTGGCCATAAGGGACCTGTTAAAAAAACACAACAAATTGTTTATTGGGTACCCATAATCTTACATTCCTTGTCCTCAGCTACAACAGTTTCAGGACATTTCATTTAACAAACAGTCTTAATGTGCTCCACTTAAAGTCTCTAACTCATTGGTTTTATTCTGCCATGAGTATGGAAACATTTACATAAACATTATAAAACTGTCAGTAACATCACTTCTTCTTTTACCTCAAACATTTAAAAAGTTTATGGGGTTTAGTTTTCTGCATATTACAAGTGGAGTTAAAGATTTACTGCTATTATAGTCTGTGATATTGCCTAATAGTCCTTAGCCAGTTTGATAGGGTAACTAATATCCATAAAATTTGAGTTACATTACAAGAAAAAAATTACACTCCACACATAGAGAGTCATAATTTTGAAAATAAAGCAGAAATGCATATAGAGGAAGCAGGAGAGAAAACCAGCAAATCACTTCGTTATGATTAACAGGGACAAAAGGAGTGATGACATTACCTCACACACTCCTTGCATACAGTGCCTTAGAGCACTGTCCTAAAAAACTTGCAATTTTTCATCATTTTAAAAAACAGCTGCAGTTGCCTCAGTAGCCTGGTGAAATACCCAAAGTAGAAAACATCCACAAAATAGGCACACTGGGACAAACATGGAACCATGTGTTTAACATCTGCTGTCACAGACTTACCCATCCATGGCCGTGTGCAACCACACGCATGTTTGCAGTCTTGGATACGTGTTAATTGAGCAAAGGATTTGGGAAATAATATTGATCCATGCCCTTTCTCTCTTTGACATATACAGGCCACACTCAAGCTTAAGCTCCGGTGGGTTTGCTCCACTCTAGTGACACAAAACCATTGTAAACCTTGCTCAGCTGTGCAGTGAAATTGAATTTACTGCACTTCTGAATCTCCAAAGCATGGGAAAGCATCTGAAGCCTACCACTAAGCCTGGCCTTCTGCTTCCCATAAAAGCAGTATGTGCACCAGAGATGATCTGCTTGCAGTGTATGCTGTATTCCTGCCATCACTTTTCTCTCTCAGACCGCCTTCACTAAAATGCCTTTACATTCTCTGAACAATATTTTACTCATCATACAAGAGAAATCCTTTGTTTCAGCTTCATCTAGAAATCTTGTAGTTTATGACAAATAATATTTTTTAACTGATAAACAAATCCATGGCTGTGACTGACTACACAGTGAAATACCCTGGTGTACTAACTGGCAGCTCTTCAAATTCTTACAATTATATTACAAGTCTGAGCAGAGTTATCTTGGGGGAACTTGCTTCTTCAGTAAGAATCAAACAGCAACTGCTAAAGCTGAGCTGTAATTGTGAATTTCAGTTAATATATGTTACCTGAATTTCACTGTTGGTGATATTTCAGTCCAGCTGAAACCAGAAGAAAATAAAAAAGCTTTAGTGTTTAGGAGGAGAATAGCCAAATATCTCATGCTATTTCCCCTTCCATTGCACAAGCCAATTCCATGTGCATGTGCCCTGAAAGTGCAGCAGAGGATTCACGTTGGTGCTGAGTGTTCCATAATTACAGGAGCAGAGCAGCTTGCCCAGGTCCTGCAGTGTCAGCACCAGTCCCCAGAGGCACAGTGCCCAGAGACACACAGGGCTGAGAACTTCCCTGAAGTCCATATTGCTATGGCAGCTGACAGGGCTGAAGCATGGACCAGGATGATAGGATCAGTTTTGGAGCATGCCTCACTAGTAATCAAAATTTTTGTGCAGCAGCATAAACACATATGGCTGCTCTATTATTCCAAAGCCTTTTTTGATAGATTTTTCACTTGAGGTCCTTTTAATAGATAGGTTTATTGAATGAAAATTTTCTCCTACTCCCTGTGATGATCATAGAGCACTACATAAAATAAAACATGCCAGGAAGAGAGAATAACTGAAGCTTTGAATGAGGGCTGCCACATACGGTCAGTCTTGTCTAGATACAAACATTTAATGTTTAAGGTGTGGAGTATTTTCAGTAACACCACTTCAATGCTTTTTTTTTTAGAGAATTAAACTACTACTTCTATTCATTTCGGTACTGAGCTGCAGCTGCCCAGCCCTGTTCAGTATTTAGCTTCTATAAAATATTTACACAGTCAAGACTCCTCCCACTAAGAATTTAAACTACTTAAAATGTCATCAGCCTCTACTGCTTTATACTCAACACCAAAAATAAAGGTAAGACTTGACACTGAGATATGTTTATCCACAGCAGCTTACAGGACTGGAATAAGTACTCAAGTCCTTATACTTTAATGGGGAGCCTCATGGTCAGAACAGAAGAGGATGTTCAGTGACAGTGTCAACATCTGTTCACCTGAAGAAATACAAAGGCAGCTGGGGAAAAGAATAAGGTGAGCTGAATGGCAGGGTAATCTCCAAATCTAAAGTAAAGGTCCTTGAAAAAGCACAAATAGCAAAGCACTCAATTTATTTTATCTTTTCTTAGCAAGCCATTCACATGTCTTCAAGTAGAGTGCACATTATAAGAAGAAAGAAGGGTGTCAAGACTTAAGAGAATAACAGAGACTAGGCCTACAGGATAAATGGAGAATACCTGGAAAAATCTTGCTTTGCATTACAAGTAATTCCAGAAATTTTTGGGACTATTGTGATCTTGTCTTCCAAGTCAAATCAGACATCTGCCTGGAAATGATAACCCAAGGAGTCACTTTCCATGTAAAGAAATGAGCTGTGTGCACAGCCTTGCAATGATAACCCCCTCCAGGGGAGGTTTGGATTAGATATTAGAAAAAATGTCTTCAGAAATTTTTGTAAGAAAAGGCTGTAAAGCATTGGAATAGGATACCAGGGTGATAGCTGTGGTGGAGTCACCATCCCTGGAAGTGTTCAAAAAACATGTGGATGTGGCACATGGGAATGTAGTTTAGTGGTGAACACAGTAGTGCTGGTTAACAGTTGGACTCAATGACCTTAAAGGTGTTTTCCAACCTTACTGATTCTGTAATTCTATGATACTGGCATTATGACTAAGAATGCTCCCACCAGGTCAGAGGCTCATTGTTTCTCTGCCTTTATCCTCCTCATCTAGAGAAGCAGGTTGCTATTAATAATAGCACTGAAGAGTTTTTCACATAATTTTGTTTATAACTTCATGATGTATTGTTTTAGCACAGTGGCAATATGCAATATTTCATTTAATACTGTTAGATCTTGAAGACTTGCACTGGCTTTTAGCCATCTGACATACTATGCTTCATAATATCTGTTGTGTTCATTCAGCACCTTTCCCTATTTAGCCACCAAAAAACCTCTGAATAAATCCTCTTCCCAGCTCTGCTGCCCCTGCGAGCCAGACAGCACAGCTCCCTCCAGGTCGGGTCAGGTGGCTCCAAACCAACATTTTTGAAATAATGAACTCTCCAATTAAAAAGGTGCCTTGGAGTGATGGATACATAGTATAGCAGAAGTCAGAACAAAAAAGAGATTTCCTGCAATGAAAACCCTTACTTTTGGCTACTTTAGAAAAATGAAAACCAGTAAAGGCAAAGTAGGAAGAAGAGAGTCATGACTCTTCTGGATTTGCTTCAAGTGTATATAACAGCATATCACATTTGGTTCAGGCTTGCCCAGGATCATTAATAGACCATCCTCAGTAACTCCCATTCCAGGCAGAACAAATATTTACACATAATATATCCTGGCACATATAGCTTCTAGATATATATCAGCCATAATACTAACTTAAAATCAGGTTTCTATTACTTTATGGATCAAAATACAGTATTTTCTGGAGGAAATAAGAGAGTCTGTCTTTGCTTTGGCACTCTGCAGTTGCATTCAGTAAGAACACGATAACTGACAGACAATGCATTTAAATATCCAGGGACAGGCATTCTTTTTGGAGACATCAAGTAGCTGGATTCATTGCAGACCAAGCTGAGCGAGGCACAGAACATAAGTCTAGACTCTCATCTGTCCTCAGCAGACTCACAAATACCTTTAGGAATAGAAGGACTTGTAATAGCATTCAAGCAGAAAGAAGGTGTGCAGAATTAAATGCTATCATACACCTCTGTAATGGGCTTTGTACCCTCCTATTATCACTTATACTGAAGCATCAAGTAATCAAGCTAATTATTTTTCTTGCTTTACATTGTCCTATACTTTAAAGTACTTTTTACAGGAATTGCTCAGAGATTATAATCACTGCTCTGTGTACAATCACACTGTCTGAAATGTTCCTGCAGTCTGTTCAATCATCTGAAGCTTTACTTCTGTTCTGCCCAACAGCGTCAACTAAATGCTTACCAGTGAATTCCTAACATCATTGATGCAGTTCAAACATATTGATCCCATCATCCTGAAGTCTTTTCTCAGAGATAAATAACTTCAGTGTTGTAAATGTTTTATTAATATTTATGCACCCTCAAACCATATGCCATGTAAGCTTCCCTAAGCCAACATAATAAAAAAAATAAAAATTCAAGTCTATTTTGAGAAACTTTCTTCCTCTAAGTTTGGGGTACATTGTAAATGGGAGGTGCACTGCTACAAATCCAGTTCCAGTTCAAACCTATAGATCTATCATCCTTTAGTCTACTCTCTATATACGATTACACACTTAAAATTCACGGCTCATACTTCCCAAAACTTCAGTGTATCCAGAAAGAATGTAGCTCAAACTATCCCCTTTCTATTAATGGCATAATGACAATCTACCATCTGTTCTTTTATCAGCATGAATCTTACAATTATGAATTATAACAAACACAAATCTCTGGTGCGGAGAGAAACAATGGACTCTGCATGATTCAATGTGAATCAAGCAGAAGCCATTTTATTGATGAACTACTGTCCCTAATATACAGTTTTTGCTTTCCCTGTGAGCGATCGTGCAAATTTATTATTGGTTAAGGTCTATTTTCACATGCTACTTTATGCTTTATGATTGGCTCTTGTATGTGTGTCACATCATCCGTCGTGTATGTCACAACTGTCCTTCAGTTTGCATTTTCTTATCCTTATGCTTCGTTGCTTGTTCCTTGTGCACATCCTCCCCAGTGCTGCTTGTTCCTTTCTCACAGCCTCTTGTTGTTTCTTCCCCTTGTATACGTGCATGAGTCCTTCTGTCTTACGTGCTCTGGTTCTTCTATCTTATGGCTGGTTCATGATATGTCCATTTAGTAGTAAAAACCTGGTTTCCACACTCTGGAGACGCAAATTTTCACACAAGGTAATATAATCTTGAAACGTATACAAAATACCACTACATACATTTGGAAACCTCATCATATATAATAAGTCTCGGTAAGATATTATGGTTAGGATATCACATCCTGTTGGTACCACAACATACTCTTATATAATTATTTAAGTACAAGCACTGCTGTATTTTCACAGGCCACTGGAATTTACATTAGTGCCTCAATTAAAATACAAGGTCTTTCACTTCAAAGATTTAGTAGATTTTATTTGCTCTAGACTACAGCAGTGGATACCACACAGCATTCATTCTCCTGTTAATGTTCTGCAGTAATTGTTGTGAGCCCAAATAATTGCCAGTTTGTTACCTTACAAGCGGATAAAGTTTATCAATCCAATACTGACAAATGATGGCACTAACTGCAGTATCTGATCCTCAAATAACATGGGGGTTTGGGGGAAGAAATTTGACAGAAAATCTGGGAAGCAGGAAAGCAACTGTTTTGGAAGTCTGGGGAGTATTTCAGAGGTAAAAATTTGGTAATTTTATTCCAGTACTCTGTTTCTAATGACCTGTCCATATTTTCATGCTGTGAGGGCATGAAGAGTTCAAAACTCCATGAAGGACAAGATAAAGTTCCTGCAGGTACCCAGTGAAGTTGGGCAAGTCTGTGTTCGGTGTCTGGCCAGACCTGAGGACACATGAGCAGTTCCTGGACCTTGCAGCTACTGGTGCCTCTCCTCTCTGACTTACACACAACCCTTTCTTTGCAGAATCTGTCTGAGTCATATCCTGCTCCAAACCTACCATCAAAGGACTTCTGGGATGGTATTCTATGATGAGGTTGCGCAGTCCTCACCCCGTTTGTTCCTAATTCAGGCAGCAGCACTGCTCTTCGACGATTTATTTATTCGCAACCATATGTGTATCAGATGCCTGAGTATCTAAAATGAGAACAGTTCAAAACAAATCCTCTATGCTGACCTCAAAGTGACATCAAAACCTTTCCCGGTGGATGTCTGCACGCATTGGAAAATTGCTTTTCACAATAAGCATCACAAATTTTAGCAGATGGCCATCTCTGACACTTGACTTGCTCTCTTTGTTTTCTATGACAAAAGAAAGAGATTTTTTAAATTCTCATTTCATTCAAGCAGATCCCCTGTAGTCACCAAGGTGCTTCCACATCACAGCTACAGAACTGTATTATGTAGCTTTGAAAAAATGTGAGGTGGATGGAAATTTGAGAAATGATCAGGAACATAGATATCTATATTTTTCAGCATGCAAATGAAGGGACATGCAAAAAGCAGAAGAGTTATAGTCCATGTAATACTGTATGACTTCTTCACAGTGATTTGGTAACATTTTCAGTTCAGCCAAAAAGCTGAATACTTGGTTTTTATGCACTTTAGCTGATGATGGTTTCCTTACTGAAATGGAGCACATACTCCTTTCTATTCCTCTAAATCCTTTCCTAACACTTGCCATTTCCACATCACATATTCAACTGGTTTTTTTGAGGACAAGTCATCAGCCTTGCTGACCTCCATCAGCAGCTCCAGCTTCCTTCACACAATGTTTCCAGCATCACTCTGCTCCTTCCACAAACAACAACATCTTACCAAACGCATCAAGATATTTTGAACATTGCACTGTCCAACCAGTGGTGTCCAAACCCCATCTCAGGAATATGGTAGGGCTTCAGAACTCAACACACAAAGCTGCTGTGGCAACCAACACGTGCCACATAGTTGTACGTGAAATAGTGAGAGTAGCTCAAGGAAGTAAATTCAGCTTCATTATACCCAGCGGACTTTTCGGAAAGGTCCAGTGGTTATAGAGATGAAAAACTTGGGAGCTGATTGTCAGAATAATTTATACTCTCTCCTTTTAACCTCCGTGCTGTATGGGCAGAAGCTCAGGAACACAGATTTAGCAAAAGTTCAAAAATAAATAAATTATTGGTTCACAAGAGTCTTGTGAAAACTAACATGCGTTTTACACTTTCCAAACAAAAAATGAACAGAATTAGAGGATCCTATCTCGTGCAGTGTTGGAAGCCTGTCTCAGACAAATTGTTTTGGTAGTTTAGGTGTCATCCACAACCAGACTTCTACGTGCAAGTGTCCTTTCCAAAATGCTGCACTAGCCCCAGTGGTCAGTGAAATCTGAGGCAAATTCTCTTATTCCCAGGTAGGTAGAAGCCAAAAAAACCCACCAAGGTGAATTTGTACAATCCCTGAAAAGATTTCTGCCAGCTGCCATAGCAGATAACCAAAATGAAGGGGTAAATTCATTTTCCTCCTAGTTTTGCCCAGGCCATTCTTCCCAGAAGCTTTACTGGTTACACTCTTCATGATCTGTATTTGTGTGTTCACAGGGAAGTAATTAGAAGGGAAAGGACTGCTTTCCAGGCAATTAGATCACCATTTCCATCCAAATGTAGCAATAAAAAAAAAAATTTAGGTAAGTTTCATTCCCTGTGTGACAACGGGGACAAACCACTCCAGAAGGAAACTTCAACTGGTAATGCCCAGAACAAATACTTTTGCTTTAAATTAAAATGAAATGTCATTCATAAATTAAAATGAAATTTTGGTGATGAAGCATCTGATGTCCTTCCCACCTCTTGATTACAAAAAGGTTAAATAAGCTTCCTGTTAGTATAAATTTCCTCTTTTACCTCAGACCTAAGAGGTAAACCCTAGATTTTGAGGAACAGAAATACCTCTTTTCTGTTATTTTAACTTTCATTTCACCTTTGTATAGAGCAGGTGATTTACAGCCGCAAATCACTAAAATTGCATCTGCCACTGTTACATTTTTCTGCTTCTTCAAAGCTGATTTCAGCATTTTTTGATGACACAAGGTATAACATTTTATTGACCAACAAAACATCCTGAAATACATTTCCATCTCCCTCCTATTGATTTAAGTCAAGCCTGGCAATCATTTCAAATCAGACATTTTACAGTCTGCCAGAACAATCTGTAACACACAACAACAACAATAAAAAATTGTTTTATGCACAGGTGGGTACACAAAGGGCTCAAAAAACCACAAAACAACATGTGGGGGCCTTTATTCCAAACTCAGTAAACAGGGTCTCATCCCCAAAGCATCAGTTCTCCACAGTCTGTCAAAGCACACAGACAAAGTAAAAGACTGGAAAAAAATGCCTTTAGAGTAGAAGATCTGAAGAAATCAATCCATTTGGATTATCAAATGAAAGGTTAAGTGGTGGCTTGATCACAGCCTCTTGCCTTCTATAAAAATTTGACAATCCTGGAGTCCAGCATTCTAAAGTAGACCAGACTGAGGGTAGCTCAACAAACCAGATGCAGAGTAAAGGGCAGTTTTTAAGTAACAGGATAATAACCAACTGTAATTAGAGGTCATGAACTGATGTGGATCTTCTGCAACTGGGATGGCATGGTTTAAAAAAAAAGAAATGGACTTTGTCAGCAGCTTTCAAACTTGTGGAGGTCTGAAAATTTCTATTTGTGGAGGTTTGAAAAAGTTCAGAAGATGCAAACTTCCCAAAACTTTCCTATAAATAAGGCTGCTGAAAAATGAAAGTATATTTACTCTTTTTTTGGTTTACCTTTCTTTGGTAACTAAATGTAATATTAGGACCGAAAAAGAGCACACAGACCACTGGTCTTATTCACTAGCACTTAGTTCAGAGAAGTTTAGGTGACATAAGAGCCCCTACCATCAGATCACCAGTGGTCCCTTATCATCTCCAGGTCTGTGAGAGCTGCTAGAACAGGGGGAGGACACAAACCCATGCCACCAGAGATAATAAACACTTTAAAGGTCCTTTGGAGAGACCAGCAGCTGGAGAGGTACAAAGAAGATGATGCAGCAGGAAAGACCAGCAGAGGATAATGACTCCCAATGGAAAGGCCCAAAATTTGCCAAGTGGCAGCAACACCCACCAAGATGTGTATTTTCTAACTTATGCAAATGGTGTTCCCTGCTTGATTTGTACCTCTCTCACTCCAGCTTTTACTGAATGGTAAAGAATACACTAGGGAAAAATCCTGCATTGAAATTTCTGTCATTCTTGTAACTGAAGCCACAAAGAAAAATGTCTGGCATGCTAATCATTTCTGAAGCATCATAATTGTTTTCCAGTGGAAGCTGATGATGCTGTGATGGCTCTCTGAAGACATGTATTCAACAAAACTACTTTCCTATTGTTTCATACATTAACTATAAGCCTCATGAACAGCCCCATACTCCAGGAAGTCTTTTCGAGACTGCAAGTGAAAGTTTGTAATGTACAAAAAGATGAAGTTTAAACCATACAAAACTCTAGGAATTAAATAAGCACACATTAATCTACATGTTAAAGGGCAAGGCCCGCTGCCTCCTTCAGCATCTCCTGCCCAAAACTGCTCAGTCTGTACTAATGGGACAGGTCTTGGAACAGCTCCATAGGCATCACATGCTAAAAAGACATTTAATACATGAGTAAATTCATTATTTATATGAAGTCATTTTACTGTAACAACTGTGTTCACATGGAAATCATCTCTACCTTTAAAAGTTTCACCAAAACTGTGTCATTTCTCTAACAGACATAAGAGTCTTTGGTTCTTATACACAAAATCAAAACAAGTATCTACAAGTTTACTTTGGTACAGGAAGGGTTGGCACAGAGTAGTAACACTAAATATCCTATTGCATTCTTGTTCTTTTAATTGCTGAATGACATCGCTTTGATTGTTTCTGACACCAGTGTCATAGGATTTCATTTGTGAAGTCAAGATACACCACCAAATTACTCAAAAGGTTCATTTTTAAGCTGAGCTGCAACTCTTATTAAAACTAATGCATGTAACATTTCTCTAACATTACCAGCAGAATAAGGCACATTAAGTATAAGGCACATAACCAAGGTAGAGGGTATGAAAGGTATACATGGAGCAGACAGTTTTTACTTTAAAGTTTTAAATGTGAGGGGTTTGTTCATGTAGAGGAGCAGCTCTTTTGAGAGATTTCTGCTGCTCTTGCCTTGCAGTCGTCGCACCATAAGAATTCTCAGTGTGACATTAAACAATGAGGGCTCTCTTGTTTGATGCATGTCTAACCTCAGCAGTGAAGTTTGGCAAAAGTACACCCCCCACAATAGCATGGAATATTTCCTATGATTCCTCCATGGGGCTATTTAAAAGCATAGACCTGATTCAAGAACAGGTCTTTTTTTTACTTTGCAGCCTGCACCCAATTTTCATGGAACAAGCATTTAAGCTGAGGTCTGCAAAGAGGCCACAGCAGTGATCCCTTTGAGAGGGATGAGGTGCCAGGGCTCTGGAAGGATTCAGTGGGTATCAGACCACATGCAGAAGAAGGACCACAGGCTGGTAGCACTCTTCCATGTTACTTGAACACAGCTCCCAAAGGAGATTTTTCTCCTGGCTTAGCAGCTGGATCCGAGCATAGACAAAGAGACTGCTCAGGACCTGCCTACACCACCCTCTTGGGCATCAGGTTGTAGCAAGGGCTACAAAATACTTCTCCAAAGAGACATTACCCACAAGAGCAGCTGATGGCAACAGCCTCCTTGTCTTTGTCTCCACTGCTCAGGCAACGATCATGCAAAGTTAAATGATTGCCAATACATGCAGTCGTTATTAATGCCTGCAGTGGCAGAGGTGCTGATTCCGTGGTGCCAGATGGTACTTTGAAAATGGTACTGAGTCACAGAAGAAGGAGGAATAATGAGGTACTAAAGTACTAATAATTTAGCTTGACTCTAAATCCCAGGGTGCCATTGTCTTCCAGTAAATATCCCATAACAACATCAAACAATGACCGAGCCATCATATAGCTGAGCAGTAGAAAAATGCAGAATGACTAGCTAATGGTTTTTGCTTTTATATTACAGGGATATTTTGCATAACAGATGCAGGGAGAAAGGAAGTAACATTACCAGGGATGAGGGAGGAATATTTACCCTTCCTTTGGGATAGCCTACAAGCATAGCAG
This sequence comes from Gymnorhina tibicen, assembly GCA_013399875.1. Taxonomy (NCBI): domain Eukaryota; kingdom Metazoa; phylum Chordata; class Aves; order Passeriformes; family Artamidae; genus Gymnorhina; species Gymnorhina tibicen. Next base: position 66,523 of record VXAZ01004660.1, read on the forward strand.
GTCTGAGCCGGGTAGCATGTGGCATTTTGGTGGTATTTTGCAGTATTCATATAATGCAGGTTTCTGGCTGAGAGAGCCACTACAGCCACAGAGCCACCGACACTGATGCTCAAAGTGTGTTTGATTTCCAAACGAATCACCATGTGCCGGTATATCCAAAAATACATTTGTTTTTTAAAAAGCAGATTTCAATCCTACTGGCATTTTCATGGGTTTAACTTTAAACCACAACATGGGATTTGCTACTTTTTTGCAAACAGACCTTCACAGTACTAAAATATGTCTCCCGAGCCTGCAGTGCCCATTAGTTCAAACATATTGGAAGTTTTACTCAGACATTTTGGCTGGATGACCTAGATCGTACCCTATGCTTGTTTTTACTTTGTTGATCTTTCTTATAGATATTTACTTTAAATTGAGAACATTTAAATAACACATCGAGCATTGTCAGGGTTAGGATTTTTCCAGTCTCTACAAGTTCCCTGGCAGTGCCAACTATGATCTTGTTTTTCTGAAGTCACAGGGAATCCAGTCCCACATTGCTATGACTAGTTGTGAAATTCAGTTCCATTTCAGCTGCACTTTTTTCCTTCCAGCAACTTTCAAAACCCCAGGAATGACAGAGTTTTCTATCTGAAATTGTGTCCAATTTAAATGAGTGATTTATTACAATTGATGAAAACGGCTTAAAGAATATTTAAAAGACTAGTAAATGTCAACACCAAGTCAAATGTACTAATTATTTGAAAACAATTATTCTGACATGCAAATAGAAGTTTGTGAACATATAGACTCAGGAAAATTATCTTCCACACAAATTAAGTACTGAATAATATTCCAAAACTGCCTTTTCAGTTTGAGGAAAATAAACTATTTAGAACCAAAGAGATTTCTATTTAAATCTCAATTTCATTTTCCAATGGACTATATTATCAAAGAAATTGCTCACATTAACAATAAAGGAAGCATTTAGAGCAGAGAAGTTCTCATAGGGCAATTAGCAATTGTAATGATAGACTCAGTCTAGTAGAAAGCAAAGAGGGAATTTTGTCAAAGGTTAGACACGAGATATTTGATACAGCTGCCTCCTCTGCTGGTGTAGATCCAGGGAAGGCTCAAACCCAGCTCCCTGGCTACTTCTGCATTGCAGTGGCTCAAAAGGAAAACTGAGGGAGGGGACAGGCATCAAACTGGGCAAGAGTGGAATTTTACAGTATCTCCACCACAATTCAAAGCAGGGAGAGGAATGTGAGAACAGGCTTCAAAAAGGGGGCTGCTACAGAAATAATGTTCAATGAGAAGGCAGTTTTCTCAACACAGAGCATCAAAGAAGTAATGAATGGCTGAGATCACTCTAAGTGCCTTAGTACTTAGAAAAGTACTTAGAAAAGCCTTAGAAAAGTAATGAACCCCCATCTGTAAAGTCCCCCACAAACACCCTAAGCCTAGAAACCATTACTCTGTTACGGAAAAGCAGTCTCTTCTCCAAGGGAAAGCAGGCAGCACTTGTGAGAACATTTGAGAATGATCCTCAGCACTGCTTACCTACTTCCTCAGTCAATTTGCCTCAATAACATCTGGACAGCGAGGAACACTCCACAAAGGTGGCAAATGGCCTTTACTCAGAAGTCACCCTGGAAAGGAAAAAAATTCTATTAGTTTTAAGAGTGAACATATACTGACATCGAATGGTGGAACAAATCTTCCTTCCCTACTCTCTGTAGTGTTTCCCTTGGTTTGGAACACCAGTTTCCAATCTGAGCCATCTCCCTGAAGGTAATGGCCATTTACCCAGCACTTTATACATCTCTCCTCTGCTGAAGGCTTCAGCTTGCTCTAATCAGGGAAAAAACACAAATTAAGGAGTGTGTTTCTATATTTGCCAGGAGAAACGTGCTCATTTGCCTGACAGCTGTCTGTCATAACCACAACCAGAGTAATGAATAACGTGCATTTTACTCACTTAGATAATAATGATTAACACTGATCATTAACAACTCAATGCATTAGTTAGACATGAGAGTGGCTAATCAATCTGACTCAAACTAGGGATATCAAATTTAGAAGCAGATGCAAGTGAAAGCTTCCAGAAAATCATAGCTTTTCCAACACATTTGAATTTACAGCATGGGTGTTGAATAGGGGCCATTCAAGAGTCTCTCAATTATGTGACAAAGGTATAAAACAAATCCACAAAGCAACTGCTAAAAATGCACAGGAACAGTACTCTTTCACATATAAACCAGAGCCAATAGTTCTGACTATTTTACATTCTTTAATTGTGAAAAGAAATCAGATCCCAGATTTATATCCAAAAATACAAACTGTATATCTCTTCTGCAGGTTCTGTGCGCCTGCATGAATCCGTGCGGACACACACACGGTACTCTGGATAGAGACTCACAGCACTCGGGCTACTAGTTAGGATCCATATTTCTCACAAAAACAGCCTTGTATCCCAGCATCATTAACACCTTGGACATTCATTACCAAGATCTCCATCCTGTACCAGAAAGGGATTGTTCCTCTCAGTTTCCTACTAAGGCTAAATCTGGATTAGTGTGTCCTGATTTGGGATCCCAAGCATAGGAAAGACATGGATGCACTGGATTGAGTCCAGTGGAGGGTTACCGAGATGATCAAGGGCTGCCATGGCACCTGAGAGAAGAGGCTGAGAGATGGGTTTGTTTAACCATCCAAAGAGGAAACTCAGGGGTGAACCTTAATGCTGTCAACCACCACATCAGAAAAAGTTCGCAAAAAGGGCTATCAAACACTGGAACTGTAAGAAGTTGTGAAATACCCCATGCTTGGACAGGACTTAGGCAATCTGATCTAACTTGGAAGTTGAAGCAAACCTTGAAGCCAGCCGTGTGGAAACAACCTCCCAACAGAAGCATTCTGCGATTCTGTTATCTAGAACACAAATTAGTTGTGATAATTTAACACTTCTGCTTGTCTTGGTTTGAAAGACAGGTGTCTGACAAGGAAGCTGGGAACCTCCCTCGGAATGGAGAAAATGACCTTCTTCCCTCTGAATTATCATAACTTTGAAATTAACGGGCTTTCAGGCAAAGATATGGGAAAAGGAGTAACAGCTCTTTAGTAGTATGTAAATGTATAACAAGGCAAACAAATAACAACACCAGCAGCAACAACAAACAGAACCAGAACCCAGTGCCAGCCTCTCTCGGCCGCAGGCACTTTCCCCTTCGGTGCAGTTCCGGTCACAGCCGGCAGGGGGCGCTGGTGGCTCCCGGCCAGGCAGGGGGGTGCGATGGTTCCCCCGCGCCTGCAGGGGGCGCTGTGGCGCCAGCTCAGACGCGTCTCTCACATGGACAATGGCAGGCGCAGCCGGCGGAAGGGATGGAGAACGGGATTGCTTTACAAACCCCCAGGGGCAGTTGGTCTCAGTGCCCCTCTGGATAGCAAAAGGAGCTGTAGCAGGGACCTTGGAAGCAGCAAACTAGAATGGCAGGGATGAGCAAAATCCCGGGGTAGTAGACAAGATGTATCAGAAACTCCACAGCTGTAGCTGGAACTGCGGGGCATTGGGGCAGGCAGGGGGTGTGGGGCTACAGTGTAGCAAAAACACAGGGAGCAGTGGCAGAAAAATGGTGGGGGCAGGGCAGCGGCAGTCCAGCTCCTGAGCAGGGCAGGGAAAGGCTTCCTGTGAGGGGGAAAGGGGTCGGGATCCTGGGGTTTTCCCCTGAGGCACCCCAGCAGATGGTGAAAGTCTTTTTTTTTAGTGAGGTAGGGTGTTAATAAGGTCCCAGTTCAGTGGCTGCTCTCATAAGCAAAGGCTCACCCAACTGCAGAAGAAGCGGGACCGGGCTGGGCTCCAGCAGTGGCAGTGAATTCCACCCCCCAAGCAGCAGCTTGACTGTTCTCCCACAAAGCCAAGAGCAGAAGAGAGCTAGGAGCTGCACCCAACGCCTTTCCTCCCAGCCCCAATTCTCACAGTATCTCTGCCCCTCCGAGAGAAACCCTCAGATAAGAGAGTAGTCAGCCGCACGCTTCCGGGGGCAACTTCTTTTGTCTCTCTTAAGTACCTGGTTGTTATTGTCTCTTAAGCAACAAAATGGGAGAAAATTCGCTAAGAGAAAGAAAACAAAAGGAAAAACCTTAACCTCCAACACCACTACATTGCTACTTGCAGGCATTTTTCTTCACAAAAGAAAAAGTCTAATAATCAATAAATTACCAAGCAATCTGAAAATATGCTAGATTTAGGTATGAAAACTATTAATTTAGATCTCCAAACTCTCCAAGATGAGGAAAAGATGGTCAACTAAACCAGAAGGAAATGTATCATGCATACAGTTCTCTCAACGTATGTAGCACTCTCTGGCATTTAGTCTGGTTTTTGGGTGCCTTTTAATTCCCCTTTTTCTCTAATCTTACACTAAAGCTGTACATAAATACATACTAACATGCCTGAGAGCTACACCAAAAATAAACTTACACAGAAACCACAGTGAAACAAATTAATCCCTGGCACTATGTCCGGTGTGTAATGACAAAAGGGATGAATACAACCCAAGCACATATAATTGCAAAGCCAGATGCAGCTCCTTTTTGGAGTCCCCTATTCCCTGATTTTCTTGCCATCTTCCAGTGGTGGGACTCCTGGTCAGGCTCCAACTGTTCAATTATTGCATTTTTTCCAGAGCTCCAATTGTCTCTAATTTCATGGATTTTCAAGGTGACACCCTGTGTACTGTAGGAGTTTTCTGGCCTTAATCTCAGTTTTCACACCAAGTTCAGCCAGAAAAATCCTTGTCCACTACTGCATCAGCTCAGCTGTTCCATGTTTCTTATTGCAAAAGAATTAACATCAAAGACTGTTTCAGAGGAAAGGGCTGCAAAAACCAGGATTAACAGTTGGAGCCATGAACCCACAATGCATGATGAACCAATAGCTGTGTGACTACACCAGACAGATTCCTGCTCCAGGGACAAAATGCTTTCATACTTTTACTATTCTGGCCTTTGATCCGTGTGCTGACTCTTCAATTATGAGCACTTCTCAAGATGCAACTGGTAATGCAAACAACGGCTTAGTTATAGTCAGAAGATCTTTTCAGCATAATAAAAATGTTCTCTCATATTCCCAATGTAACAGATGTCCTGTTTAATTGCACTTGAAATGCAAAAATATTTGGAGTTTTGCATAATAATCACAATAGAAAGTTGTAAGATAAAAAAAGTAAATGCTAACTTCTTAGAATCCCAGAATGGTTTGAGTTGGAGGGGACCTTAAAGCTCATTCACTCCCACCTCCTGCCATGTGCAGGGACACCTTCCACTAGACCAGGTTGCTCCAAGCCTGGCCTTGGACACTTCCTGGGATCCAGGGGCACCCACAGCTTCTCTGGGCGCCCTGTGCCAGGGCCTCACCATGCTCCCAAGGAACAATTTCTTCCCAATATCCCACCTACCTCTGCCTTCTGGCAGTGGGAAGCGATTCCCCCTTGTCCTGACACTCCAGGCCCTTGTCCCAAGTCCCTCTCCAGCTCTCCAGGTGCCCCTCTAGGCACCGGAAGGGGCTCTAATGTCTCCTTGGAGCCTTTTCTTCTCCAGGTGAACACCCCCAGCTCTCCCAGCCTGTCTCCAGAACAGAGGGGCTCCAGCCCTTGGAACATTTCTGTGACCTCCTCTGAAATAGCTCCAGGAGTTCCACATCCTTCTTGTGCTGAGGACCCCAGAACTGGATGCAGAACTGCAGGTGGGGTCTCACAAGGGCAGAGTAGAGGGGGAAAATCACCTCCCTCAACCTGGTGGTCACACTTTTTTTGATGCAGCCCGAGACACACTTGGTTTCTGAGTCCCAGCACACACAGCTGCAGCATGTCCAGCCTCTCATCTACCAGCACCCACAAGTCTTTCTCAGCAGGGCTGCTCCATCCGCTTATCCCCAGCCTGGATTGATACCAGGGGTTGCTCCAACCTAATGCCTGGAGAAGGGGGTAGTCCTCAGTGCATTCTACTTCAACACTCTACTCATGGATCCATCCCACCCCATTTCCATGATGCCAATAACATGAATCTAACTCCTCCTGCTTATTTCCCATGCTGCATAGAAGCATTGAGGATCCCTGATGCTGATTGTCTTCAGATTGGGTCTCTGATGAAACCGTTTGGAGTGGCTGTGGTTCCTTTGTGCTGCTGTCCTGTTGACCCGAGATCCCTCTCCAGGCATGTCTTGATGTCCAGGTCTTCAAAAACAGGGCAGTGCGGTATGGGGGCATGGCAAAGACTAAAAAAATCCCAACACACTTTACATCAGGAAGAAATATCTTCATTTGTACAGTGATCGTGAACAATAAAATACATTTTTTGCTAATATTAGAACCTGCATGTCAGCATTTGTGAAAGAATGCAACATTATGCTAAAATTGCACTTAGAGAGTTTCTCAACGCACCCTCACCATAAAATAATAATTAAAGCTATTAAAATTTCTTATCAGGATTCTTAGATTGTTTGGATAAACTTTCAAGACAAGCAAATCACTTACCGTTCTTATGTAGTTCTGCATTATGTACAAGCACACAGCACCATAGACATAGAAAATACCATACAAGGGAAATCAAAGGAAACTTTGATTTTGATCTCACAATCATCCATTGTTCAATTCATTTTGTAAGTTACAAGAAGGGATACTGGCGGGGGGGGGGGGGGGGGGGGGTGGGTAGGATTTTTCCTTTTGTTTTCTTTCTCTTAAGGAATTTTCTCCCATTTGTTGCTAAGAAACAATAACAACCGGTACTTAAGAGAGACAAAAGATGTAGCCATGGAGGAGGGGTAGAAGTGCAGCTGCCTGCTACTCTCGTACCTGAGGGTATTTTTCTCTTGGGAAGCGCAGAGTTACCACGAGATTTTGGGCTGGGGGGAAGGGGCTAGGCACAGCCTCTAGCTCTCTCTCTTGCTCTCGACATCTGAGGGGAGAGAGGCTGCGGTCACTGTGGGGAGAATTTGGCACCACTGCGGGGTTCTGTCTCCTGCTGTCCTCTCCTACCATAAGTGAACCTCTGCTTGTAAGAGCGGCTGTTGCACTGGGACCTTATTAACACCCAACCTCATTAGAAAGGACCCTCACCATCTACTCCAGTGCCTCAGGGGAAAACCTGGGATCCCGAGCCCCAGGCCCCAAGCCCCTCCAAGGGAGCCTCTCCCAGCTGTGTTTGGGAGCTCCGCTGCTGCTGCCCAGCCCTGCTGTTTCTCTGCCACGGCTCTGGGTTTTTTGCTGCACTGTAACCCCACACCCCCTGCTTGCCAAGATACCCCCCGGCTCCTGCTACAGCTGAGGAGTTTCTGATACATTTCATTTACTAATCCGGGATCTGCTCGCCTCCGCCCTTCCAGTTTGCTGCTTCCAAGGTCCCTGGGGCAACCCATTTCGCTATCCAGAGGGGCACCAGGACCGACTCTCTCTGGGGGTTTGTAAAGGAAGCCGCTTTTCCACCTCATCCACCAGTGGGGTCTGCCATTACTGCATGGAGAGAGACAACTGAGCTGGCGCCACAGCGCCCCCTGCAGGCGCGGGGGAACCATCGCACCCCCCCGCTCCTGAGCTGGAGCCACCAGCGCCCCCTGCCGGCTGTGACCGGAACTGCACCGAAGGGGAAAGTGCCTGCGGCCGAGAGAGGCTGGCACTGGGTTCTGCTTCTGTTTGTTGTTGCTGCCGGGGGTGGTGTTTGTCTGCCTTGTTATACACATACATACTAGTAAAGAACTGTTAATCCTTTTCCCATATCTTTGCCTGAAAGCCCCTTAATTTCAAAGTTATGATAATTCAGAGGGAAGAAGGTCATTTTCTCCATTCCAAGGGAGGTTCCTGGCTTCCTTGTCAGACACCTGTCTTTCAAATCAAGACAGATACTTATATCATCCAGAATTCTCCACCACAGTCTTTATTTACTCCAACTAAAGCACAACCAGAAAACATTTCACTAAACATTAGTAAAGAAATGCAGCCACAGTGAATTACAAAAAGATAGCTGCTGTAAAAAAAATTACCTTCCATTTCTCTTGGGCATCACTCCCCTTCGTTTTGCCTAATAATTTCCTAAAAAAATCTCAAGTCTGCTTTCTTGAAAGCTCTTGGCTTTTCATCTTCCCACCTTTCCTGCAAATCCTTAATCCAGTCACCACCTTATGGCTACTGCAGCTCAAGCTATTGCCTAGAGCTGTTTTTTTCCACCAGATACTGTCTGCCTTCTGCTTGCGACCAGTGGGTCAAGCAGAGCATTAGCCATGCTGGCCTCTTTTTACACTGCATTAGATTCTCACAGACACTTGTGAAGGCAGTTCAGCAGCAGACACTATGAGAAAGTAAGGGAAGGGAATTGCAAGGGAATATGCAGCCTTTGCCCCCACCTCCTCCATCTGCAACCCTCCACAGCAACCTGGATCCAAAAAAACCCACTGCCTTAAGAACAAAAGCTATTTCAACATATAACAAGTCTAAAAGGCTCCAGCTTCTCTCTGTTTCTGAAGCACCAAGTAAGGGCTTTGAACTGGAACCCTCTGGCCTTTCCCATGTATGACTATTGCTGTGGGAAGGGAAAACAGACCAGCACTAAACCAAGCTGCAGATTCCATTTGCTCCAAGAGGGAGGCAGCCTGGCCCTGGAGCTTACATTGCATCATCAGACAAAACTTCCCTGTTTCAGAACTTTCAGTTCCCTTTACTATGGCAAGAAAAAGTAAATCAGTCTTGTATGTTCCATAGTAAATAAAAAAGAAGTAGAATGCAGACTCTGACTGAGGAAGATTTAAAAATTTAGTGTTTGTTCCACTTTTTCTCCTTCTCCAAATCCAAATGGACTCCTTCTCAGAACTATCTACATGTACCAGGAATTAAGGAGACTTGGGCTGCTGAATCATACTTCTGATGGATAATATGGATTAAAAAGCAGTTAAACAATTTCTCACCAAAACCCAGCTTGTTTCCTTATTATAGACAGAATGATGCTGGTAATGTATTTTACCAAATTGCTTTTGTATATCAGAATAGTCTCCAAAATTGGTAAAAAATCTGTAGCTCATCCACAATTTGCATGCTATATAGGAACTTAAACATATATTCACCACTGTTCATCTTTCAAAAATGCAGGTTTAAGCAGAAACTACAATATCTGTAACTGCAGCAGAGGTTAATTATGAAGGATTTAAAGGATCATTGGAATATGATTTCATAAAGAAAAACATTTTTAAAATGTTAGTGGAAAACTGACTCTTCTTTACCATAACCAAAAATAATGTTAGAGATCATGAAGTACCAGAGACCTTGCTTAACTGGCAGTGGTCTTATATAAAGTCTTAACCCTGGTCTACAGTAATTGAGCACAAAGTCCTTTTAAGCTAATACTAGAAATTTTGATTTTATGGGCTCTTGTAAAGTATGACCTTTTTTTTTTCTTCAGTGGTACTCTGCAGGAAAGTGAAACAGAGATTATTATAATTTTAAACCGATTAAAAATCAATCATTTCATGTGATCAGTAACTGTACTCTATTGAGATGGCATTTCCAGACTCACACAATGCCATGAATATGAAAAAACTCATAACCAAATTATACTTTGGTGTAATGATAGGTTTTCTTCTACTGGTACACAAATGAAATGATGAGATATACAAATCAACATTGTCAAACAGCATTTTAATGCCTCTGAGCAGCCACAAGTTAGGTAGGTTTCCAAAAAAGCTACCAAAAAGACCTTTACAATTAGAAGAAGGATCACAAGTTGTTTTGCCTTCTCCCTCTACGAAATGTCAAGTCTGGATCAGTTTAAAAAATGATAATTACCTTTCCCCCTACCCAAAGTTACAGAATTTTCAAAACAAAATTAGAAAAAAAAATCTAAAAAAAGTCACTGCTGGTTCCAAACTAATTTAAATATCTTAAGCTGCCTTGCTTGTTGTAGGAAAAGCACCTAACTCCCAGGCTAATTATAGTGCTCCTCACGGACACCATGGTGTCAGATGTTAGGAGGGCGAGTCCTTTCTAACACTGATGCGCACTGAGATTTGGCAGTCAGGCATGAACGTGAAGCCTGGTCTATGACAGTGAATACAACTTTGAAAATAAGAGACAGTGGCAGAATTAGTGAATGTAAAGAAATACGTACTGAGACCATACATTAATAAATTAAAACAGAAGTAAAACAAGATTTCTCATATTAAAAGCCTATTTATTAGCTGTGTCTGGGAAGACAGGAATCTGTCTAAAAGTTAAGTCTAAAGTCTAAAAGCTAGCTAATGTTAACTACAAAGCAGAACTTGGATGCATATTGCAAATAAAAATAAATCAAAGTAACAAGCACACCACAGAAATTATCCCAACTTTTTGAAATACTGGAGATACTCTTCCTGCAAAATCTGGTAAAGACAAAGCCTCAACTCCTGAAGACCAGATAACATAATCTGTATCACTGGATTTAAACATTTGAAACAAGAGTGTGAATCTCTGCAGGATCACTGCAGAAGAAGCAAAACCAAACCAAGGTTCAGCTGAAGAAGTAATGTTTTATGGGAGTTTTATTAGCACCTGCATTCCAATAAAGCATAAAGTGAAGTGGATTTGAAACTTATTTCTACTGAATCCAGTACACATTTTAGAATTTCAGATAAAAATGTTTCAGTAACTAACAGAATGAGAACAACATTTGGGGGTGTTATTACCATGACTGTTCTTCTGCATAGGAGGTGCCCCAATCTCCACATGGCTAACGAGGCTCCCAGGTACAATAAGCGTGCATCAGTAATGTCCAAGGCCCTGAAAGACTTGCAGTTAGATTAGAGTAGATCATCACAGTAGATCATCACTTTGGCCTTAGAAGTCACGTAGTGTGTGCATGCAGTTACTCTTCTTCTCCACTAGTCTTTTGCCATATGCACAAAACATTTTGTATAGATTGCAAGCAAGCAAAGAAACCAAGAACTTGAAACAAAACAGGGTTAATTTCTATAGTTTGAGTGATAATTCCTACATTAGCACCGTGGAAGATGTGCATTGGATGAATCAATGACACTGCAGACTCAGGGAATGATGGTGCAATATAAATACTTCTTAACACCTCTCTTGTATTCTGTTCTCCTCAAGATGCCATGGGGATCTCCTACACCTCCTGGCTGAACTGTACTAGAGATGTCTCAGTTTCTCTGGACAGGAAATTTCTCATATACTTTGATATAAGAACTTCTCTGGGAGTAGGTTAAGTAGAAGTCACACAGGATTGAATTTGCGGAGACACCCTGGGTGAGATGCCACCATCTGGGTTTTGCTAGCACCAGCAATAAAAATCTTGCTTTCTGCAGCCTGAAATGCAGCTCAGACTTTCCACTGGAAATTTACATACCAAACTCTCAACACAGCTTTGTGTTTAGTAATTTATTTTTTAGGGCATGTTGGGGAAAAAAAGTGTAACTTTACTTTTATTACTTTCTTCAGTAGTTCACTTCCCCTCCTGGAAATGCTTTTGCTTTCTATTCTCATTATACTCTACCATATTGCTGATTTTCTTTCCTTTCTTTTCTTCCTTTGGGTTAAAGCAATTAATAATAAAAGTCACATGAAAGCCAGAACTACAGAGGAAACCCTGCAGTCTAAAGACTGTGCTTGGCAAATCTGTCCTTCAACTGGACAGGTCTGATGGCCTGGGGAGAAGACAGGAGATGAAAATGAGCAAATCTCTCTGAATCTTCAAAGCTAAAGGAGTCCTGCTGCTTTCCAGGCACTGGGAATCAGCGGGGCCATCCCCACAGGAGAGACCCACTGCAGTGATTACTTTGGGGGCCTTTCATGGTCTTTTGGAGGCACATTTCCACAGGATTTCATAAGGCCATCTTTTCCCAGGTCTGTCTTAAAACCTGCAGAAGTCCAAACACCCTGGGCACTGCTGCAGCCCTGGGCAGTCATTATTTCCCTGCTGCCAACAGCAGCTTTCAGAGCTCACCTGAGTACCCCCATCAGAGGGACAAGCAGCTCCAAAGGCCTTCACAAGCCCCAAAGAGAGACTCTGTACCCATGCCGTGGACCTTCTGCCACACTCCTTTGTCACCAGGATCCAGGCGCACAACATTTGAATCCCCTTCAAGCACAGAAATGGTTCTTTGGATTATTTTTCTTTTGGTTATTCATAATTTAGGAGTAGCTACTCACTGCTCTCTGTACAAGTCAGACTGTTTCTGGCTTTGCATTATTTCTGACAGTGTGGGTAGTAACTCATATGACATTGTGTTTCACAAATATTAAATAACCAATTAGCAGCATTAATAAAACGGACCTTCCACTTCCCATTTCTGCTCATGAATAGGTACGTCAGGCCTGCATTAGGGAACAAGCTTTTATGCATAAAAGCACATCTGAGGTATGTCCCGCTTTAAATTATAGCTGCAGGGTTAATTGAACACCCCAGTCTAATCTCCCTGCACCAGCAGTGCAGCACGCTGTACTGCATCAGCGTTTTCACTTGAGCTTATTATTTTAAACAACTACAGTAAAACACTGACACCAAAGAGAAAAACAGCATTAGGGGGAAATATTTAAAAACAGTGGCCCTGTTGAGATCACCAGAAAGGGTTCTATTTTAACAGGCTCAAGAATAGCATTTTTCATATTTCAGCACATTTTTACCAAGCTACTCCTTTATATTTCCTGAATTCCTAGTCTGTCCTGTATTAAGGCTATCTTACACAGGATATCAAGAACAGAACAACAAAATCACTAAGGTCACAATGATACGGAAAAGTTATCTGAATTAAATAGACACTTCAGCCTGTGCAGAAAATCACACTATGAGAAGCCAGTGTCCATGAAGGAGACAGAGGAGTCCTGCAACTTTATTCGAATAAAGGGAGAGAGTCCACTGGGTCATATGCCCATGGGGTTTTCTCTCTCTCTCGGTTTTGGAGGACGCAGCCTCCTTTTATCCTAAACTCCCGGCTGCGTGTTGCCCTCTTCCTTTCCCCATCGGCTGAGGTACTAGGAAGGTGCAGCCTTCCCAAACCACCTACCACATATTGCCCCCTTAAACATAATTTTCCCCCAAAGTTCAAACTCAGGCTTGTGCCAACCCATTTGTCTGTTTCAGGAGTCAAACTGTCTGGGTTCTGTAACAAACCTGCAGCTTGAAGTTGGTGGAGACTGTTTGTAAAGACATTAGTACACATCTTTCCTATCAAATCCATTTGATGATAACTTTTGAGGACATGCATTTTATATCACATCAATGTAGAAATATCTGTTAGTACTTCCTACTCATTCCTAAAATCCTAGTGGTTCATGTGGGAGTCCAGAGTACGGGGAATATTTCCCTGCCTGTTTTAAGGAGTTTTACCCCCCTGGACAGCACTGGTTTTGACCTTCGTCCATGGAGAAAGCTGCCAACTCTCTGGGAAGAACTTAAACGCACTGCGGTGTGAACTAGGTGATAGAATATTATGTAAGGTAGCACAGGGTGAAAATATAAAGGTGTTGGGTTTGTTAAAGTAGCAAATAGATAAAAAGCAAAAACTCCAAAATGGAGGATTGTTGTTGTTCTATAACCTCCTTCTTCTTCTTCATACTATTCCATTTAATGCAGAAAAATTGTTTAAAGTGATTGGATAGAAAAATCCGCAGTTCCTGTGAACGTTTTAAAAACATTTGTTGAATATTGGTAGAAAAGTGAAAATGTCTATTGTTTCAAACACTGATTGGATTGTTTAGCTTTAAAAACACCGTGTTATCTTGATTTCGGCGGCATTCTGCACATTTTCCTCAGCATGCACATCCCTCTACTGTACTTCTAACTTTTCTGATAAAACTTAATAAACTATCTGAGAGCAGAGAAGGCTGAACGTCCGTTAATTAACAAAAATCCAGGCAAGGACTCAGAAGTCCTCCCCCAGCAGGGGAGGAATGATTTAAGGCACAGCAAGATCAACAGGTGGAATTCAAAACAGAATCCCACAGGTTCACAGAATTAAAACTATTATTTTTCACTGAGTACATAAACTCCTATTATAATACCAATATTCTCACAAACCCTTGGGTATTACCAGTCTTATATTTATTGGTATTTCCACTGATACTTGATTACTTGACTATGTAGTCATTAGCACTACTAAGTCCAGAAAAAGTCATTTTATTTTACAAGAGTGACATAATTTTAATAAAAGGGCCTTTACTGAAATTTAGCCAAGCCCAATCCAAACCAGCTAAATCAACCTTTAAGGCCCATCCATTTTGACATATAAATAAGTTACCTGTCACACCTTTAATCCATGTGTTGCTTTTTCTGTAGCTATTTGTTGCATGGATTGTTATCTCTCTAAGTGCTGGCAATAGCTCCAGACCTCCCTGAGGCACAGGAGAACAGCCACCTTTTGCACTTAATAAAACCTGACAACAAGGGAGCTATCAGCTGTGTCAGTCTCAGCAAGGTTCAAAACCAGAGCACTCCTTTCACACTATAATGCTCAAAGAAAATGGCACTAAGGCAACAACACCCACCACAAATACAGACCCTTAGCATGAACAGCCAGCACAAACTATTCACACCTATTGCAAATGAAATACATACTGAAAACGAATACTCTGAATTCTTTTCAATGCAAACNCAAAATACATACTGACAAAGAGCACAGAAGGGTATGAATAGCTACTACACAGTCTTAGGGAGTCTCTGAGCAAGTATATCCTCATTTTTTAAGGTTTTTGGTTTCAAAATCAGTTAATTCCTTAGCAAATCTCTGAATTCTTTTCAATGCAAACTGTGTCTGAATTGTAAGTCAATGGAGCAAAGGAACTTACTACTTATGGGGAATGGTTCAAGAAATTCTAGTGTTAGACAACAAAGGTAACACTTCAAAGTAGGGATGTGATGAGAACAAAGTACTCAAACCCTTCTATTCTCAGTCCCCTCACTGAAAGAGCCAGATAGTGACAACATCTGACTCACCTTCCACTGTCTCAGGAACAACACATGTTTAATAATATAGCCAGCCAAAAAACTTCTTCGGGCAGGAGCATGCAGTCGGATTCCAATGGGAGGATGATGGTGCTTAAGGCAAGCAGAGAAACCTGGAACCAGGAGCCTCAGCTGTTTGCTCACAGGCACAGCAGTGGTTGCTGCTGCTGTCAGTACTGGCCACACACTGGTCTGCACTGTTACAGGGTTGGAAATGTGTCATTAACAAGTGGGACTGGAATAGCAAAATTTATCAGCTTTCTTTCTAATGTCTACAGACAATAGTCAGACAAAATACAGACAAAAACTCAGTGATCATTGCTCACTTTTAATCTGCTCTCTATTCCAGTCTCATTTCCTTTAGTGAGCACAATCACATGTCCAGATGAACTCATCCAGCAAACAAACACAGGGTGTAGAAGGTACCTGGCTCTAAATCTGTATTGAAGGGTCAAGATTTTCTAAGTTTTCACTGATACAACTAACACCATGGATAGGCCATTGCTGACATAAGAGGGTAAACTCTAATATGGATTAGACAGATGGAAATAGCCTGTCACACTAAGAAGGTATTCTGCATGCTACCTAGTTATTAATCTATTAAAATGCAGCAGGAAAATAATTTAAAATGTCTGTTTAAAATTCAAAGAGATGAAACAAACAATAAGGTCAAATTTAGAAAGGAGAAATAAGAAGAAACAGAAAGCCAGCTATTATGGCTCCAGAATGATTTTATAAACATCCTCTATTGAATGAATCTTATAAAAGTTAACAGAGAAGGATCTCCAATAGAGCCAAACTAGCAGGTAGGATGCAAATACAAGTTGACAAAAAGCAACTGAAGAGTGGCTTGTAGGTATTAAATTAAACTTTCAATATCCAAAATTTAATGTAAGTTCTTCATAAAACATACAAAAAGCAAAAATTAAATATTAGAGTAATAAACTCACAGCAATTGCCTCACATTGGAGATCTACTTCCCCAGTGCCCAAAGAAATACAAGCAAATAGTAGGAATAGTAACAGAAAGATCAGTGAATTTACTAAATTGCTTTTTAAAAGCCTCTTACCTTTGTTTTAATCATAAAATCCCAAACTCAAAGTAGGACCATACTATGAGTCCCTCTGGTGTCTTCCCTCCCTATGCAAAGAGCTGTTAAAAGAAAAACCCCACACCATCATCAACACCTGTTTTTCAGCATCACATTAACGTGTATGGAGGGCAGCATGGAGCTTGGCTCACAGCTCAGGTCAGGTGCCCAGCAACCTTCATCTGCAGTTCAAGAGTTAGATAGCTTTAAATACAGGCATTGAATTCAAGACCAAATACACAAACTACAAACTGAATTACAGCTGTAGGAGAACTATCTGTAAATAAGACATTGCAGGAGTTTGTACATTGTCACCCAGACAGTTCACATTTGAACTGGTGGCTTGTATGCATATACTACAGCAATAACTGAACAGATACTGTTTTTAAGCCCCTTAAAACAGAAAAAACCACAGCAAAACAGGACAAGGACATGAACAGAAATACCAGTTTGCAACACATTTTTCATCATTGCTCTTATGGGATGTTGACAGTCCAAGTTCTTGTATGGAATGGAGTTTTTTTGGTACAATTGGAGATTGATAAAGAACCCCGATCCTGCATCTGACGCACAGTCTTTTTGGCTATATTGAATTTTAAAGGTTTTCAGAAGTTGAAAAACGACTATATTTGCCAACAGCATGTTATATTTATCAACAGTCTGTCCTCAGGAAAATGAATTTGCCATTCTGTCAGAAATTGTCTGCTTTGGGAGGTGTGACTAGACTTTAGCCATTGGTGTAAAAATGTAATTCTTTTTTGCTGTTCATTGCTTTCCAGCTCAAAGGTTTATTCATGGACTGTAGATTATATAAGACCTTAAAATGAACTGTGGGTGAAGCAACTGTTTATGAAAAAAATCAAACCTAATTGCATGTTTTGAATAAAAATTCACTTTTGCACATAAGTGTGTTATGAGGAATCTTATCTCACTCAAGCCCAAAAGGGAGAACATGGCTGGCAAACAGCAAAGGAATTGAGCTCCCCTGCTTGCATTTTTATGAGTAGAAGCTTGCAATGTGTAGAGGAGTCCATAGACGTGCCAGAGCAGCAGACTAAATACAAACGTTAGCAAGAGACAACCCATGGAGAAACCAGGGTAAGCATATCTCAGCCTAGGAGAGAAAGGCAGGCTTCAGAGTTCAGTGATCTCTTCTCATATCTGCTCACTCTGCACAAAAGTTAAGAGCTGGGACTGATTGTCAAGGTCAAGGGTGTGACAGGACCTTTCACCTCCTGACACAGCAGAAGCTTATCTCTTCACCCCATATGGTTAAACTGGGCTAGAATAAGCTTGCCTTGTGGTGAGGTATCTCAGCTGAAAACATCCTTAGACAGCAATGAACATCCTGCCTTGAATGCATGGGAAAAGATAAGCAAAAATCCATGATTGACACACACAGCACCTTTACAAACTATAAAAGACCACTATAATTTTCATAAAATCATAAATCTCTTACATACCCTCTGAGTATGTGGAGAGTTCTCCTCGAAAGTGGAGACAACCACCTAGAGTTACTTCTCTGGGATTGAGAGGAAGGAGACTTCTGCGCACCAGGATCATTCATTGGTAAGCGACACTGGCTCCTAATCTATACTATTTCTTCACTAGCTTCACTAGGAATATAGGTATCTTTTATTGTGCACTGGTTTTTTTTACCTACTAGTACTTCTTTTTAGTTTATCCTGTGTAGTAAGTAAGCCTGTTAAAGCCTTATGTCTGTTTTTCCTTGTGTCTATTCAATAAATAATTCATGTTGTAATAGACCTGATCGGTCATTATTAAGAACTTGCAAGCGAGAGTGGTTTCAGGGTGCTGGCCGCCTCAGTAAAGCTGCTGTCCACTGCCAGAGACCTGAGCAAAGGCAGGGGCCGTCTAAACTCCCTCATCTCATTCATAACAAAGGGGAATCTTTTTTCAAGAACTGTGAAAAGCAACAAATACAAGTAGGTTTGAACCTATTTAAGGTTGACCCATAATGAGTGTTGCTCTTCTGTCTGGCAAAGGGACCTCCCCATCCCTGCTAGGCATCATATGTTTTGGAGGACTCAGCAGAAAATACTCAGTGTTTCTCTCCTAGTTAGAGGCCAGGCTTGGGAAGAGTGATATGGAACATGAAGGCTGAACACCTCTACCCATACACAGAGAGGTCCTTTGTTGCCACCTTTGGTATTGCATCACGCCCCAATCACCCCGTAGCCATCTGCTCAGGCCTTTACAAGTTGCTATAAGAATGTCTGAGCACAAAAGTCTGGGGTCCTCTGCTCCAGCTGTGTCTCCGAGTGTCCAGTCCCCTGGCTGGGCCACAGGTCCCCAGGCCCCTCGTTAAACAGAGGGTCAGCAGGTTACAGCCTCTGGCCCCAGTATCCCCCAGAATTCAACCTGTAACTCCACTGCAGCTGCTCCTGACCAACCTGCACTAAAAGGATTCTTTAACAAATTGTCACCATGGGTTTTTCTTCTTCCGGGGTAGAGAGTTTTGCTTTTGAACTCACACCTTCAAGGTCTCCTACAGACATCGTCACCCTCCAGGAAAGTCCTTGCAGAGACTCTACCAGTGACCAGCCCCACTGCCTCCTCTCCTGTAAAAATATAAGAATGTGCCTTCCAGATTCTATTGAACGTCGTAAGAAATAAAACATTCTCTGCGGATCTAGAGAGTACAGATCCCAGTCCTGATGGCACCTATCTCAAATAGCCAAGTGAGTAAAATATAAAAAGTCTGGAGTTATTAATCTGTCATACACTGCATGACAGCTCTTGAAGATACTCTACCCATCACAACAGCTAATCTTTTGTAAGGCTAATACTTAATCACTAACATTTTTGTTAGGCAGAAAAACAAAAAGACTGAATCCTATATGTATTACATAATCACTGCCTAGGGATCAGAGCAATGGGATTGTTTTCATTAACCCTTCATTCTTATAAAAGGACAAAAATCAATATCAAATTTATTCAGGCAAGTGAAAAGCAATTTCAAGTGATTTCACAAGGGATTTCACTACTATCGCTTTTTTCCTCCCACAAATTCTAATAAAAAATACTATGATCTGTCCAAATATAAGACAAATAGAAAAAGCAAGATACTGTCAGCTCCTCAAAGGCACAGGATGGAACTGCCTTTTTACAGCTGGATAACTGTCTTACTGAAAATATTGTTTTCTTTGGAATCCTAAGCAAGTCTGCACCATCTTACTGACAACCTGTGGTACACTTGTTGCACAATACTAAGCTGATCTCTTTTTTAAAAAGCACCTATGATACAGAATTTTTCCTATGACAAATTAAACGATTTCTTTTTTGTGCACTTTGGCCTTTTGTGCCATGAACAGAGGTTGAAATTACAGGAATTTTGATGCACTTTCTAACTTTGCTGGTACTGTTAAATATTCTGCTGCATTGTGCCTTTTAAAGAACTGGCTTTGAATTCACAAAGAATTCAAATTTGAATTCACAAACATCTGACAAAAGCAATGGTGAAAACCACAAAGTACTTCAGCAGCAGCTCAATTTTCCACAGAGGACAACAAATGCTGAAAAGCACCAAACATGATTTATAACTGTTTAGTTTAATCTGTGACTTGACCCTTTTCCATGAATTCTCCACATATCCTTTCAGAGTCCGTCACAATGCTGCGAAGGGGAGGGAGGGAGCAGGGGCAGCCCCAGCCTGGTGCATCAGGCCCCACTGGTTCCTACAAAGCCCACCAAATGGGGCTTTTCTCTTTTTTTTCTTTTTTGTTTGTTTGTTTGTTTTTGTTACAGTAGACTTTAATAATCTTTAAAAGTAAAATTCTAAATTACTTCTATCAGTACCGTTATTCCACAATGCATCTTTACTGCAGCTGTTTGGTTTCAAGTGGTTTTGGTCCCTTGCCCACGGTGATGCTTTTGGAGAATTTGAGGTCAGTCATAACTCATTTTCAAAAGTTTAACATCTAGGGAAACTTGTGAATTATTTGCACTATTCAGAAGATTAGAGATCTAAGATTACAAAAAGTTGAGCAGAATTTGAATGCCAAACTATCACTCATCAGCAAAGGTGTTTTAAGTAAGATCAGCTCCTGGTGCTACTTATTCTTATGCAGTTGTTTAGAGATAAACATCATCTCTCTTCCAGTGGCAGAAATTAGGGTTGCTGAGTCCACCAGGGTGGGTTCTTAAAACCCTCTGAGCTCTGCCAGCACACAGCACTCACACTGCACAGGGACACGCATCTCCTCTTCCACTTCCCTGTGGTGGTACGAAATGGTGTGTTTGCTTTGAGGATGATGGAAATAACCAGTTTGTTACTTCTTCCATCATGTTTTCCATTGGGAAATGGAGCTTGTGATGTTGGGAAATGTGCAGGTTTCCTGGGAAATATTAATGGATGGAAAAGCAAGCCTAAAATTGCAGCAGTGTGCTGAAGGCCTGAACCTGCAATGCATTTGGGCACGTTTCAATAAATCTGTGCCCAAAAATGAACAAAAAATATGTCGAGATAGACTTGCTTCTGTAAGAGGGAATCCAGACAAAGCCCACTCAAATTCAAGTGAGAAAGCACATAAAAACTCCCAGAAAGATCTCCAGGTCTTTGTGAATAATGTTACAAGGCTACAGGGCAGCCAGTCTATGCAAACTGCCATCAGGAAACGTTTGGGAAAACTGCATATAGGACAACTGTGACCTTAGTATGACAGTTATACTGGAGAACCACTGAAATGCTAGCAATTATGTTTGTACTGCTAAAAAAAAATCCCAGAATCAGTATTTGGATTTATTCACTGTAAATTAATTATAAACACACAAGAACAAGAAAGAAATTATAAGGGACAAAAAGCTGTCAATCAAAGGGATCTGATTCTAGTAAATGTCTTATTTCATTAAAAAAATTACTGTATAAATACTGCCATGCTTTTACGATGCTGTGTAATTCACCATCACCTAAAAGCAGGGAAAAGGTAGATAGCAAGGGAATATTCTGAGGAAAACTGAAGAGGTTCTTCTTTTTTCTTTTTTAATTCTGTTTAAAAAACAACAGTAGGAAAACAGAAATAAGTATTTGGAGATGCAAAATGCATTTAAAAGCCTTCTCGTTTTCTCTCAGCAAAGAGTGAGTTGGCAGGTGTGAAGGACCTGCCTTTGACAGGCTATCAATCTACAAGGATGAATCTAACTCTAATTACTGTTAGCTGGGTTAATCACAGAAATACAACATTTATATTCTCATTTCAATTATTTATGTAGAAACTTCACAGAAATTTACAGCTATTCTCAAAGACTACTATTATATATATAATTATAAATTTATGCTCTTAAGGTTATGCAAGTCAAAGCTGAAGTCACACTGGTTTTCCCACAAGACACAAAAACCCATTTCCTACAAGAAGTCATTGACAGTCCCATCAGCAAGAAACAGATTAGCAGAACTGCAAGAAGGGCCAGGGATTATGTCTTCGTTTAGAGACAAGTTTAGGAGAAAAACACTCTGGAATGAGTGTTTCCTCTAAAAAGAAAGGGTTCCAACAATCCCTTTCTGTCAATAAGAAGTTAATACTAGTAGATGAAAGTGAAAAAAATCAACCATTTATTGACGAGCAGAGTGCCCACACAGCATGAAAAAAAGAAAGAATAAATGCTAGATATTGAATTGTCAGACCTTACCCACACACACACACAAACACACACGGGCACACAAGAAACCACCAAAATGCAAGGTAAAGAAAAAACCCACAACAGCTGCAACATGGTGGGGGGAAAAAAAAACCCAAACAGTGCCAGCTCCTGTACCAGGGAAGGGAAAAAAACCAAAAGGTTCACGCAGCAGCTTGGGCAAAACAGGTGAGAGCCTGGTGAATCTCTGGCGTGGGTCCCTGTCTTGGTTTGAAACACAGGTGTCTGCTAAGGAAGGCGGGAGCCCCCCTTAGAATGGAAAATGCAATCCCCTTCCCTCTGAATTATCACAAATTTGAAATTAAGGCGCTTTCAGGCAAAGATATAAGGAATAGGAATAATGGTTTTTTTCTCATATATATATATGACGTTTCTCATATATATATATAACGTTTTTTCTCATATATATATATATATANAACAATATAAAGTTAATAATTAATATATGATTATACAACAGTTATGTAAGGAAAGAGTATAAAAAGGTATCCATCCCAAATCCATGTAGGAATCAGATTTGGGTCTGTACCCCGATTCCCAGAGCTCTCCAACAAAAGCACCTGCATATAATCATACCGTGATTATGTGTTTCTGTGCTAACATGGTGATCTTGTAAAAAAGCTCTGGTCCTCCTCGGATAGTCCAGTGGTGGTTGTGTAGCTCTTGTCCTCTGGGATCCCAGCAGGTAAGGCTGCTTGTGCTGTTCCAGACCCCAGATTTTATCCCGGTGGGAATGCTTGGCTCCTTCCCCCTGGGTGGAGCATCTCACAGTGGGATGGTGAGTCATGGGCAAGGCACTGATGGGCCCGTTAACAGGAGACAGTCCGGAGGGAGGAGGCAAGGAACATTGCTGCACCTGGTTTCAACAGCTCATGGTAATAGAATACACTGTAACCCAAGACAGTCCCCTATTCACAGCAGATGAAGCTGGTGGATTTGGTGTCCTTTCTCTTGTTAGCTCGGCTTTTCCGAGGTCTGGGGCTGGGATGGAGCGGCCCCTCGCCTTCTCACCAGTCCCCGGCCGATTATCTCCCATTGATTGCTCTCTGTGATCTCGGACCAAAACCAAACCATCCAATTCAAGAAAAAAAAGATGCCAAAGGATTGTTGTTGCAGTCTCCAAGGCCAGGAAAAGGGAAAAAAAACTTCTTGCCTAAGCTAACAAAAACCAAGCTAGCTAAGCAGAAAAAAGAACCCAGTCCACACGGCACAACGGACACCTGGGGAGTGAGGCTTTGATAAAGCCCACACAGAGCCCCAAGGCTCCCCCCTCCCCCAGACCCACCTTAAAGCTACAGCAGCCATCTCTGGGCATAGAGCAGATGATCAGGGAATAGGAAAACCACCCCAAGACAGATCAGCACCCAGGTATATCTCCCTGGTGGACTTTAAATGTGGATTTCCTGAAGGGACTATGCGTCAGAAAACATCCAAGCCACTCATTTCCACTCCCAGATTTGTCACTTACATATCAGATAGCAATTTTAGAACCCAAGTTTGCCAAAGCATCAGATATACACCTTTTACCGATCATTAGAGACCAATTACATCTGTCCACTTTGAGCTTGTTTTCAGACATAAGGGCTAAGGACTCATATTTAACCAAGCACCGCATAAGCATAGGGCTAGAAAGGGCACAGATGATCACCACTGAGCCCCTAGCAATGCAGAATAGACAATATTTGTTGTGCGTGAAAGATGTTAATCCGGTTTATCCTCAAAGAACTCCACTGAGTTCTTTGGAAGAATTCTCATAGAAAATTTTGGAAGAAGATGGAAGTGCTACGTTTTTCCATGCCAATGTATTCTACTGCCTAATTATTTCACCTATAGCTAGTGAGATGTTCCCTCACTGCAGTTTAAGCCCTATTTCTGTTCATGCTACACACTTGGACTTACCGAGAGCACATGGATATTTATGATCTTTTGAAACTATTCAATAGTGTCCCTACCCAGACAGATGCCTTCTCCATAGTCAGACACAGCCAATCCCAAACTATGTACAGATCAACTACTTTCTCACTAGTGGAAACTTCTGTTCGATGCAAGGAGAGTTTTAAATTCCATTGGGAAATTTCACAGCTTTTGGGGTAGCAATGCTCTTCCTGGCCTGCTGTTAATCAAACCATCAAGTCCATCTAGGTACCAGTGCAGATTATTGCTTATTTATGCTGAAATTTTGTCATTATAGTTACCAAAAAAAAAAGAATCCCATCTGGTACTTTAGGTTGGTTTTTGTCTTACTGGTTTTGTCCTTAGCAGTTCCTCAGCAAGCCAAAAATGCCAACTAGCTCCAGTCGTGTCAAGATCAACTGAGCCCAACTCCTTTTCTGGGCTTATGTCCCACTGCATTATCCAAATCTTTATACTTTCAGTATTCCACATATCCTCCAACTGGCTCAGTTGTGCATTCAACTGCCTGGCTTCCATTCTGCTTCACGGTACATTGAATACATTATAGACGTCAGGTCTGAGGTCCTCCAGATATTGCTGTGGCTAATTTCAGATTATCCAGCCTTTTTAAAAGCTCCTCTCTCATACGCAAAGCTTTCCAGTTAACAGCACTGGAGCTGCTGCCATTCCCACCAATGGAGTCTCAGTGCTTCCCAAATTAGTTTAAGGCTATAAAAAGTACTGAACTGACTTGGTATCCCATTGCTCACAGCAGCTGAGGTGCAAGGGAGAGGCACGAGCCAGGACACATTTACCGTGCTCTTTTCAGGCTGACTCCCAGCACTTCCAAGAACCTCCCTCGTCATTCCCTGAGTCAAAGGGCAGTGCTTAAAATGGTAATTTTCAACAAGTTTTAACATAACTTTTTGTTTAGATTAAATATGATGCATGTATGCCCCTTTCAACACACAGCAGAACACTGGAATGGCTAATTTATGGACTCTCTCGATGGGCTGAGGGTACAAAGTTCTTCTGCTCTCACTGCAGTCAGTTGAAGACGTCAGTGGGCTCGTGTTTAAATGGAGAGAGAAATTAAACCACTTATGCACAGAGCATAAGCTGGGCTTCTTTCCCTCATGACAAAATGAGTAACAGCTGGCATCCAGAATTAATCAATTATTCCTCCTCCAGCAGTTACTATTACAATTGCTTTTCTTTTTTAACTAACCATTCCGGGGAGAAACAGAACTTCTTACACATCCCTCATACTATGTCCAGAAGCAAAGGGAGCCTGATACCGGCATCCTCTCTGAGGCACATACAAAAGAAGGCAAAAAGAAGGAGAGCAGGGGACCACGCAACCCTCCTTTAGCTCCATGTCTGTCTCCATTCCTGAACCAGGAATAAGTTGAACCACTGTAGGACATTTAGCTGTATGAAAGCCCTATGAATGCCTCTTCTTGCTAACTGTTTGGTCTTGACAAAGCTCTCCATCATCTAGAAGAAGGAGGTGGGTGAGCACAGGAGCAGTGCTTGGCTGCAGCACAGTCTCCTTACCAACTTCCCTTTCACGAACAGAAAACTGTCACAAACTCAGGGAGAAATTAAACTCCCTTCCGTACAGAAGGTCCATATATAATGTTCCAGACGTAAATTATAAACACCCCGCCTTGGCAATTCACAATAAAACCTTTGAATAACATAGAGTAGTCAGGCACATTAATTATGGCTAAGGCCTGTATTTTTTCCCCAAGAAATGCCTTTGCAGCAAAGAGAGGTACGTAGTAGCTATGCAGAAGGAAAAAACGCTGTGGTTTTGGCTTACAGGTACTCCCAGAAGAAAGGTCAACTAAAGACACAGGAGCACATTGCACTAAATAGACTCAGAGAAGAGAGACTGAACACTTTACAGACTCCCCTGCATCAAAATGCTATCACTCAGAGGTCCAGGATGGAAGCAAAGAGATGTCAGACACTGTCTGCCAGACACTCTTGAATATTGGTCAGACACCAAGGAACTGGGGCCTTTTGGGGAGCTGGGGAGCTTCCCAAGATTGGGATGCAGTAAGGCACTGCTGGAATTCAGTCCTAAGGGCACAGTGATCTCTCTTCTGAAAGTTCAATCTTGTTGCAAAAAACTAATAGCTAAAACTTTTACTTGGGATTTAAACCTCTGTCCTCTCCATTTCCCATTCCTTGGATTAAAACTTTCTCTGATCCAAATGAGTTATAAAGAGAAGGATCTTCGTGATGCCTCTCATTTTAAACTGTTGTACAAATGTGTTTACCTCATTTAAATTATAAGTATATATAATAGAGTATATTCATAATGCTGATTTATACACATCCTCTGTATGCTTTTTATAGGCAAAATTCTTGCAAAAATAAGAATAGAATATAATGACTGAAATGGAGAGAATTTGTGCATTAAATCACCAAGTATAGGCAAAATATTTTGCCACAAGTAACAAAAAAACTTCACAGATGGGCGAAAAAACCCAAATATTCAGGAGAATAAACATATTCTGCAGATACTATTATATGAAGCTGACTTAAAAAGGATTTGGAGGACAGGTATGAACAACATGATCCAACAGCAAAAGAAAATGTCAGTACATCCATTGTTGCCTTTCCCTGGTCTTAACATTAAAAGCCAAACACAGTTAGAGGGGAAAAAGGGGTTTTACCTCAGTATTTATTTAAGGATCCTTAGATGCACCACATCCAGGTAGAATGCACCAAAATGCACCCCAGAATGCACACCGAAAATGCACACACACGATGATTTGTGTATACCCTTATAGACTTTGCAAATTAGCATATCTATCAAAGATTCCCCAATGAGAGGCTCAAGAGAAGCCCCTGTCCTGAGGAACCTTCCCCCTGGATGGGCCTGTCTTGGTTTACAGAATGTGTTCTGGAGAGGACCTTGGTGTCTGGGGCTTTCTGACCCAACTGCGAGGCTTCCAAGATGTTCGGTCTCTTGGCTTAAAGGAACTTTGGGTCTAAGCTGGTTATCAGACTTGGGGAATTACAAGTATGTGAGCTAAAAGCACTAAGAATACATAAAAGCTATATAAAAGGGGTAGATAAAAGGGGTATATAAAAAGGCAAAAAATCATCATGGCATCACCATAAAGTGCTCCTGACAAGGGTGAGGAGGATTTCTTCTTTTCAGTAAAATAAGAACAAGGCACAGGACACCTAGAGTATAGGCCAGGCCAGGCCAGTCCTATTCCCAACACAAAGGATACCAGACTTCAACCTTGTCCTAGGTTAAAATATAGATGTATTCAAGTATTCTATTACCACCAGCTGTGGGCCATTAGCTGTTATCGCCTGCTAATGACCCACCCCTGATAACAGACAATGGGCCATCAAGAAACCCCCACATGACTCATGGACTTATCTCATCCTACTGTGAGATGCTCCACCCAGGAGGGAGGAGCCAGGCATTCCCACCTGGATATAACTTGCCCTCAGAACTGCCTAAGGGAGCCCTGTCTACTGGGTTACCAGAGGACAAAGCTACCACTGGACCTTTAGCTGAAGACCTTCCATAGGATCATCACTCCAACTGAACTACTTCATTTGGACTTCTACCACCACCCTAACAGGGTGTCAGGTTGCATCTGACTTTGTCAGTGCTTTTCCTTATATTATTTTGCTTGTTTCTAATTTTATTTTCCCATTAATTTAAATCCTGGCTTGTGATCTCCCACTGGTTTGTTTTCAAACCAAGACAAACCTGTTCTATAGTCTGAAAGCTAAAAAAGACCTTTGGGGTTCCCAAATATTCAACAGCTGAAAAAAACATGCTTGTTCATCTGCCAGTATTTTCCATGTCTCTTTCACTTTCTTGCATTGCAGTGTCTGCTCTCCTGGAAAATCAAGAAGTTCATCTTACTAGAAAATATGCCTAAGATAGCCCTTAATATACCTCCGAATGGTTTATTTTATTAGCTACAGCACTACATCTTTCTTTGCTTTTGAATAATCCCATTTTTCAATCCAAACATTCTACATTTATCAGAATATAATTGCTGATATTTTGGCTATATGGTTTTAGATCAAAATCATTATTTTAAAGCCTACACCATATACCCCAGTGACAGGATTTTATTCTGATTTGCTTTTCTTACAAGGATTAATTGAACTTTCACGCAGCATTTTTAAATTTATGATTACTTGGCTGCCCATCTTTCAGCTAGTGAAGCACAGCTGTCCAGATATCTTACACAGTACACTTGCTGCAGTGTGATAACATACCTGAATCATCTCCATCCTCGGCCACAGGCATATTCAACATATTTTATATTTGTAAATTCTAAAACACACTTTGAAGTTGTCAGTGGTATAAAGCCATAAGATTTTAAACCAAAATACCCTGATATATATCCCTTTCTAAATGGTCAAATTGCTAAAAAGTGCTTTCTAATTCTGAGTATTTTTAATAAAATCTTATTTAGAAGATGACAAGGCATAGAAATCTATAATAGTCCTTTTTAATAAAATAAAAATCAAAAGAGGTTCCATTCTCCCCCTTGAGGAAGTTTGGCTCTTTAATATCATGTGGATTTACATACTGAATATTCAGTATCAGTTACACATCTCTCCAGTGCCAGAAACAGGTCATTAACTTGCTTTTTTTTTTCCTCTTAATTATGAAGTTAGACAAATTAATTTTTCACTTGCTTTGAACAGGAGAGACAAGTTCCCAATTAACTCAGTATTCAGGCTCCATCAGTGTCGAGCTTGAAAACTTTTCCAAGCACAATGGCAGCAGCACCACTGACAATTCTTCCTATTTATAGATCTTGTACTTACTCAGCTGAAGGCACCAAGGGCCCTTGGAATGGGCATCCACAGATGGGGGCGCTTATATACTTTTCCTTAAATACCCACAGCATTTTCTCAAAGGAGAGCCTCATTTCAGCTGATGTGGACCGAGTTACTGTGAGTCAAGTTGATCTGTGTCCAGAGCAGAGCATTTGCAGCCAGTCAGAAGCAGTGCATTTCTGCTGGCATATTTTTTTTATCTGAAACTCCACTAATCACATTTCAACTTGTTCTGCTCTTCACTCATCAGTTATGTTGAATCTGAACTTCCCCTTACTGTCACTGGGGGGAAAAAAAGCAATATACTGCAGCACTAATTCCCTTCCTTTTCATTTCGTTTTTGATCTTTGCGTCATAAAATGCTCTGTATAATTTGCTAAATGTGATTCATTTAAAATTGTTAATCTATTTTGGTACCAGATCTAAACATTTATATGCCTTTGTTATATTTTCGCCAGCTGGAGTATGATTAGCAATTTTTTCTCCAAAGATGGGTGGGCAGCACCTCTCTAGAGCTATTTATTCTGTATCTCCTTATCCCCAAAATGATAAGGTTATTTAGATGAAAGGAAAGGCTCATCAGCACATCAGTATCCAAATTTTGACTCCTACTGATTAGTGGTTCACAAGCTCAGAAAATCTGCTAGGCTGGGTTTTCCTCCCTCAAAAGTAACTTGATATTCCCAGGAAATTTTCTGTCATTTTTTATGATACGAAACCTTAACACCAAAGATCTCACATCAAGATTGAATGATACACTGATCCTTAGGGACAAAAAGCCAGAACCATTTTCAAGTTCTCACAGACCACTGAGTTTGAACACTGAAGAATGCTCTCTCACAGGTTATCCACACAGACACCAGGACAGGAGTTCTGCTATTTCTGACAATAGTAGCAGACTTCTACGGAAGTCTTCAGGGGCTGCTTTGGGTCCTTCAAATGCATCAGCCAAACTAAAAGTGGAATCTCTCATACCATAACACTAAGACAGGGGAAATTTAACATTAGAAAGGATAAAAAAAGGTAAGATCCCTGGTAACAGTAGAGGAAAAAAAAGAACCAAAACAACCCACACAGTATGCACTGAATGTTCTAGCTTTCTGCCAGCATGCTTGTAGAGTAGGCTCTGAGGACATTCAGACTTTAAGGGTGCAAATAGGCCTTTAACCTCAACCAAAACTTTGAATACCAGCTCCTCTCCCAGTCTGTTCTTGCTGCCTTTCAGCACAAGTCACCTTTAGTACGGTGGCAACAACCTGTATAGCCTTAGACCTCTTCTTCCTCCTCCTCCTTCTCCTCCTCCACACCATCACTTCGCTGTCTTAACAGTAACAACAGGCACAGAGGCACCCAGCAACATGTCAACAATTTCCTTCATGACTTATTTGTCCTATTGCCAAGATGCTGATGTAAAGGTCCCCTTCAGTCCTTGGAAATTGCCATCACAGCTGCTTCTGCAACAAGACGGCAACAAGCCAAAGCCAATATACGCAAAGGCTAAAGAAGAGATGTGTTTGGAAGAACCAACCTAGACAAAGTCAGACCAGTCTCTGCTCTCCTCTACATCCAACAAATACATTTTAGAGTTCCAAATAACAAATCTGGAGGCCATAACACCAGATTTTCTCATCTTTCTCTACCTACTTAATACAGCTGACTGCAGAGCTGTGCCACAAGTTCACATGTGAGATCTTGTGCATCTACCTGCTGCAGAATCCAGGCAAGGCCCAACAGGTGGATTGAAACATTCAAAGCAAACTTGTCTGTGCTCTGAAAACCATGGAGAGGTTTTCCTAATTATTTTTATTTCCAAAGTGACTGTGTGTGAACAGAAGCATAAGGAGCAAAGCCTGCAGTGATCTCAAGGACATGAGGCAGCCTTTCTCTCCTGCCTCTGAAACTTTAAGAGCTGACAAGAGAGCAGCACCCAAACCAAGCTGCCAAAAATTAAAAAAAAAATCTAAAGTAATCCTGAAAATATGTATTAAATGACCTGTGATGGCAAATTTGAGGTAAGACAATGAAGCCCATGAGTGGACCATATTAATCAACCCTACTTCATGGACACAAGTAACAAAAAGCAGAACTGACAGATGCACTGTAACAGCCAAGATGACCAGCATTTCCCTGCATCATTTAGAGAATTTGTTTACCAGGTCTGTCTTGCTTTGTCTTAAGGGGCGGTGGTGAACGAGTAAAAAGTAAGCAATGTTTCTCCACTGTGTCTTCAAAGATTAAGGTTTCAAAATGAAAGTTTTAAATTGCCTCGAACAAAAACAGTAGAAACTGCTTTATTTTAGAAAATGAGGCACCCTGTTGAAAGTTATTAATAGAGCTTGTAGTTGATATACCAGGTGAGCAAGAAGCAGACTTTTGATACACCAAGTGAGCAAGCAGTAAACTTTTTGATACATCAGGCAAGCCAGCCAATAAACTTTATGAGGTGGACATGACGATTGCCATTCTCAAAACCCTCATGAGCAAGTGCCCAACCGGCCACACATGGATGCGCTGCTAAAATCTACATAGTGTGTCGTGGTTTGACACCGGCTGAATGCCAGGCACCCATGAAGTCACTCACTTGCCTTCCCCTGCCACAGCTGGGCAGAGGAGAGAGAAAAATTTAACTAAGGGTTCATGAGTGGAGATAAGGACCAGGAGGAAACACGCCAGGGGCAAAACAGGCTCAGCTTAGAGGTACAAAGTGAATTTATTACTAACAGAATAGAGGAGGATAATGAGAAGTGAAATAAGACCTTAAAACCACCTTTTTCCCTCCAGCCCCTCCCTCCTTCCCACCAACAGGGCAGGGAGACAACGCATGGGGGTTTTGGTCAGTTTGTCACCCAAGGTTTTCTTCTGCTGCTCAGGGAGAGGAGTCCTTCCCTGTGAGACCGTGGGGTCCCTCCCACAGGAGACAGTTCTCCACAAACTTCTCCAGTGTGGGTCTACTCTCACGAGCAGCAGTCCTCCCAAAACTGCTGTGGCATGGGTCACTCTTCCATGGGGTGCTTCCCTCCAAGGCCAGGCTGCTCCAGCCTGGAAGCAGGACCCTCTCTCTCCACTGGGTCTCCCCCAGGATCACAGCCTCCTCCAGGCATCCACCCGCTCCGGCATGGGCAGCTCCCCCACGGGTTGCAGGTGGATCTCTGCATCCCCCGTGGATCTCCAGGGGCTGTGGGTGGATCTCTGCATCCCCCGTGGATCCCCAGGGCTGCAGGTGGATCTCTGCATCCCCCGTGGATCCCCAGGGGCTGTGGGTGGATCTCTGCATCCCCCGTGGATCCCCAGGGCTGCAGGTGGATCTCTGCATCCCCCGTGGATCCCCAGGGGCTGCAGGGGCACAGCTGCTTCACCACGGTCACCACCACGGCCTGCAGAGGAATCTCGGCTCCGGCGCCTGGAGCCCCTCCTCCCCCTCCTTCTGCACTGACCCTGGTGTCTCCGTGTTGTTTCCCTCACATGTTCTCACCTCCTCCTCTCTGGCTAGAAAAAAAATGTGCCCCCACTTCGTTTTGATTTTCTTCTTAAATCTGTTATCACAGAGGCATTACCAACTCTGTAATTGGCCCAGCCTTGGCCATTGCCATGTCCATCTCCAGAGCCATCAGGGATTGGCTCTGCCAGACATGGTGGAAGCTTCCAGCAACTTCTCACAGAAGCCACCTCTGTGGCCCCCCCACTACCAAAAACGAGGCTGTGCAAATGCCAGAATCTCTGCTGTGCTGTGCTGTCCTGTCCTTTGCTGTCCTGGCTGCTCCTATGAGGCTGCTTGTGTCCCTCCATGCTTGTTCTGCTGCCATGGCCCTGCTCCCTCTCTGGGCAGCTATCTGAGGACCTTCCCGGGGAAGGACCCATCACACTCGATAAAGTACCCCCCCATCACACTCATGTGCTAGTGCTGGACCCATACTGGTGGTAACCCCTTTCCTGTGCATCTCATAATTATTCTGGGTATTTTTCCTACATTTCTATTTTCTCTCTTTCCTTCCTCTTTTATAAATAATAAAGTTGTAATATTGCTTTGGATCCCAACATTTAATCTTGTTTGTGTTTAAATCTTGCTTTTGGGTATGTTTAGAACCCAGTTCCTTTCCAGGAACAGGATCGGAACAGTGGACCACTTAGCAAGTATTACTTGAGTATCTTCCATCTCTGCCAGAAGAAAATACCCTTCACTGAAGGCACACTAGGAAATATTGTTTTGGTTTTAGTCCTATCCCAGCTAAGTCTCTTTGGTCAGTCAGAGATACAGCTTTATGTTCTGGTTGCAAAACAAGGGATTTCTGATATTTTAATATCTGGATAATTAAGATACTGGATATGCAATACTGCCACAAAAGCTTTTGGTTTTGTTTTACTAAAATTCAGCTGATGGGTACATAAGAACTTGTGTACAAGGCAGTCAATGCCAAGAAAGTAAGGCAAGAAATCTGGCCAGAAACTGAACCTACACTTCACTTTTTTTTCATTAAAAGAAACATCATGCTGTTATTTGCATTATGCTAGCTGTTTAATCAATTATTCTCTAAGAGTGAATTATGCTCAGATGTCAAACCCTTAATAACCAACAAGTAGAGCTCAAAAAAAGTAATGATGTGCTCATTACTCAGCATCAAGAAATCCACCTTAACTGACAACGTGAAATTGCTGCTGTCCTGTCAGCAATGCCCATGGCTCTGTTTAGGCCTTTAGGACACCATGAATATCCAGTTATTCCTCTGAAGGTTTGAGGAATGAGACAGTGCTAATCCCCATAGACTTATATATGTAAAGGCATCTATTTGTGATACGGCTGCAAAAAGAGACTGCAAAAGCATTCGTGTGAAGGGTAGGAAACTATCCAAGCCCCCCTTCAAATTCCCCAAGCTAGAGTGTCACGTTAAGCTATTCCACGATGCTCACAAGAAAAGTTACAAATTTAATACAAGACCCATGTTTTATATTCCTCATGGTTTGTTGCTTTAACAAACTGCTTTAACAAACAAAGCTTTATCCTGCTTTAAAAGTAGGTCTTCAGAAATGCTGAGTGAGATAGCAAACACAAGACAAAAGAGAAAGGGGTGCAAGAAAAGAGGTCATATAGCAACACGTCCAACACATCTCAGGTCTCAACATCAAGAAAGTAGGAGTTGAGGTCTTGCAAGGTCTTACCAGGAAGGGCATTTGACACTCTTGTTCACCACCTCTAAGGGAAAGGGACAGAGCTCATTTTGTATGTTCCCTTTCTCTGGCGGAGGTGGAAGGGACAATGTAAGGCTAGAAGGCAGGAACTTCCATAATCAAAGCAAGACAGTCATTTCACATTAAAGGAGGGACATTCCAGCTAAACTGGGGTGAAGGAGAGGTAAAAGGTAGCTAAGGTGCTGAAAAACCCTAAGATCATCTCAACTGTTGGCTTTTCCTTCAACAGTGTGCCTCCTCCTGTGCTGTCGGTTACACCTTAAGCAAAACCAACTTTATCCTTAAGTCTTTCACAGCAATAAATCCAACTCTAATAGACACAATGCACTGCTGATCAATCCAGGGAAGCAGCCTTTACACCTGTGCTCCCAAGGCACACCAGCAAGCCCCCAGTTCCCCATCATATCACTTCAAGAGACAGAGGACTGTGTCCCCATAGACAGTGGCTTGAGAGCAGATATCCCTGGAGGTAACAGCAGATCATCTTGGCTTTCAGTACCCAAGGATAACCAAGAAAGCCATCCAGGGCAGATTGTGAAGATACCCAACCTGCAGACATCTCAGAGGTACCTGTGATACCACTGAGCCCAAGTCAGTTCAATCTTAGCCTTTTGCAGGGCTTTGACTAACCTATATTTTATAATCTGTGTCTTAATTACTGGAGAGGACAATTTTTTTATTTTTAAATTGTGTCTTGTATAAGCCCCCTGTGCCAGTTTAGGCCAAATTCAGGGAAACATGCAAAAGGAACATCTCCTCAAAGGAAGGCAGGTTAAAGCCGCCCCTCCCCCCACCAGGTTCGGGGAAAAAAAGTATTTTCCTTGGAGGAAAGCGAAGGAGAAAATAAAAACTAGTTATTTAACAAACACACAGGAAACAAATAATAATCATGTTAAATAACAAAACCTCTCACTGTGGAGAGAAAACCTGAAAGATTTTTGAGTCCTGTGGGTGTGGTCTCTCTCCTCCTCCTTGGAGCTGGGTCGGTGTGGGCCCCCGTCTGGGCCCAAGGTGGAAACATTCCCAGTGTGTTCTGGTGTTCTGATGTTTTGAACAAGTCCAGAAGAGAAGAAGGGAAAAGCCGAAGTCCCAGAGGGAAGGAAAAAACTCTCCGTCTCTCTCTGAAGAAACAGAGCTGAAAAGCCGACTGAAAAGCAAGAAGCGATGCTTCCTCTGCTCCGCAGCAGCAGCAGCTAATCTCTGTGTCCTTGAAGCACAAACTGTTTTGAAAAGTTCGCTCAGTTTTTTTCTCTCTCTCTTGCATCCAGTTTTAAAGGCATAGAAAGGCTCAGGAATCATGTCTGGGCACAGAGCGGTGATACGGGATACAACAACATAAAGTCACCCCAAGACACCCCCAGAAAATGAAGCTGGCAGGTATTCCATCTGATCATCTTGCTGTGAAAATTGCTGTCTAATGACCCAGTCCTTTTATATCAGCTCATGAATACATCTCCACAAGAATGACTGCCAAAAACATATCTGTCCTTGCATATTTACAGTGCCCAAGTCTAAGAGATTAATTAGTGATGACAGAGTTTAAAATGCTAAGTCTAAGCAATGAACAATTTAATGCCATTCTTACTAAACAAATAATTTTTCAGCCCAAACAAATCACTGGTTTTGTTCAGAAGCATCTCTGCATACATTACAGCACGTATGTTAGGTGTCAGCTTTTAGTACGTTTTTTTCAGAGTTTTAGTTTAGAAAACAACAGGTAGAGTGTGCAGGACATCAGCCCAATTGTACCTGATGAAATACCACTTCTCCCAATGCAATAAAAAAAAGAAAAAAATCCTATAACCTAACTGTCAGTCGTTTTAGAGATATATCTATGTTCTTCATTCTAAGCCATAAATTCTCCATAAATTTTATTATTTGACCTCCTTGTGGAAGATTGTGGCATCTGAACAATAAATCAATAGTGTGTTATGAAACACTGGCTCACTGCAGAGATTCTATGAAATGATACATTCAAGAAAAATTGGATTTGCTAGAAAGACTTTCTATTTTCCCTTTTGGGATAAATAGCATCTGACATTCAGCATCACTTTTTAGTGGTTTAACCAGAGCAAAGAAGCTACCTAAACTCTCACTGACAGTCACAGGAAAGCTGTATCTGAAAGGTAGGCTACAACAAAAAAGGGAAAAACTTTAAGAAACTTACTTGGACTCTAGAAATACAGAGTTTAGTCCCTACTGCTGCTGCCCAAGACATCTTGCTGGACACTGAACAAGCCATTTCCCTTTCTGTGCTGCTGCTCTCCTTCACACAAAGGCACATACTCATTTTTAAAGACAATAAACTGAAAAGGAAAGGAAAGTCTCATTTTAACAAGCACAGAACATTCTGTCTTCAGTATAGCAGCTGTATTTTTCAAAGGGAAAATCTCTATTAATGAGAAAGGGAATTTTGAACTCTTTAGAACTGGAAGCACATTTTGTGTTAGTAGCAAAAGGTGTCACAAATAGACAGTAGTTCATCATAGTTCATCAGAAAGTTACAAGTAGTCTTATCAGATGCTATCTACAGCAAAAGTTAATCCATCCTTTGTTATTACACTTCTTTTCATAAATAACCATTTTGATACCCAAACAAAACCACTGATTAAAAGCTTCAGCCAGCTTCCCACTTAAACTGAAAATCAGTCAATAACTGGTTCTGGTAGTGGTGAGATATCCCAAACAAGGTAAATTATCAGCAGCCAAGGAGCCAGGAGCTTGGACAATTCTTGCTAACAGATATGCTTCTTAAAAGACTTCTCAGAGAAGCTAAATACCAAAAAAAGTATCAGGTTTTAATAGTCCAAGGCAGCAGCTGGCCAATTAGGAATATTCTGGAAATGACCTGAGGGTTTACTGATGGCAAAGTTGACTCCAGTTCAGTAAACCAGCTACCAGCAACTCAGCACCTTTCATGAGCATTCAAGGAAAAAAAAACCAAACCCAAACCCAACCAGGCTAACAATGCCACTGGAGAGCTCATTAGAGTGTCTTTGCTTTGTTTTTTTTCATGGAGGTAAAAAAAAACCAACAAAACAAGCAAAAAATCAAAAACAAACCAAAAAAACCCCACCAAAAAAAAAAAAAAACCCACAAACTAAAACTGAAATTCTGGTTTATGAATCAATCGTTGCTTTGTGGAAGAAGATCCTGCTTCCAATAAAAATCCCCTCCCCAGCCTGTTTCCTTTCCTATAATTAGCACCACTACAAGTTGTTTCCTACCACATTTAAAATGTATTCAATTCTGTGTCCTGTAAAATTGCATTAGGAATTTTCCACACTTGATCTCACCACACACATCTATGCACTTAACACACTGCAGGCTGTATCTTGCCAGTACTGTCAAACAACTAAATGAGAAAAAAGATTTTCCAATGTTCTGTTTGGAGAAAGTGGAGTTATGAATATAGCTTATACACAATTTGCTGCTCCCAAGGCAGCAAACCTCTCCCCAAACAATATAAAGATGTTTTTTCCTCAACCTCTCACACAACTCATTCTCCCAGTCAAATGATACACACATTACTCATACTCCTTTCATCCCCATCCTAGGCTTTTCTTACCTGGACTCACACCTGTCTAATTGTCTTTTCTTCCAATTCATAATACTTCCCTCCTGTTGTCAGTCATGGTGCAGAGACAACAGCCACATCAACTTCCCAATTGCTCTCAGCTGGAACTGTCAGTTAGGACTGAAAAGTCACTTCTTAACACAATAAAATAAAAAGCATATACAATTCTTTTAGCTATGGTGAATTCATTTTGTTTCCTGGAGAAACAAAGCTCCAACAAGCATCCTCAGAGAACTTACAAACAGTACATTGTGCCATTCCCATAGGATAGTCTGCACAGACCCTACAGAATAAAAAAAAGCAGATCTTGAATAGAAAAGTATGTGCAACCTCAATAGAAAATAATGAGGTAAGAGAAACCAATGTCATGGTTTAGGAATGGTATTCTCCAATTTAATACTCTCTCTAAAAAAACCCCCACTGGTCCTCCTCCACTCCCTCCAATGGGAGGGAAAAAAGGTAAAGATCATGGATTGAGATAAGAACAATTTACTGGAAACAGCAATGAGATAAGAAAATGAACAGTGGGAACAATATTAATAACAGAAGTGTACAAAAGAGAGAGTGATTCACATGCAAAAATGCCCATGACAACAAACACTACCAGATGGCTTACCTGCTGCTTTTTCTCAACCAGAACCCCTTCTGCTCAGAAGAGAGTCCCTTTCCCCCCCCCCCAGCAATGGCATTAGGTGCTATAGAACAACTTCTGGGTCCTGGCCATGCCCCTCCCAGCCACTGCAAAAATTAACCCTGTCCAGGCCAAAACCAGGACAACCAGCGTGGAATTTAAAGACTTTTTATGGTAGCCCATTAATTTTGTTCTAAAGAATTCATTGCTTTCATTAGGCTTCTTCTCCCAACATGAGAAACTTGCATCAAAACCTCTCCAGTATATGGTTCATAATTTTCCACACTTCTGCTCAGTGCTGGACCAGTGCAATACCTGCCCATTGCAGCAAACCCACATTTACTCGCCAGAATGACCATGTGCTACAATTTGCTAGGGGTTATGCTACTATGCAGATGGTAAACGTATAACTCCACATGCCAGCCCCCTGTTATTTATTCAGAGATTCCTCAGAAAAAGATCAATATGTTTCTTTTCACATTTGGAGATTTTTACTCTGAGAAAATTCATACGAGGTCCACAAAAATCCCTTGTTCTTCTTGTAAGTTGCCAAGATTGGCATGAGCTAAATACATTGGCACAGTAGGAGCAGAAGCAGGAGCCACGAAAAGCCAGCACCACCAAGAACATTCTGGCATCCATTTCTGGCAGCCGGCGGGAGCTCATGCATCACGGCTGGATTCCCATTTCCACACACCTACCATCAGTAACACAGGCTCTGGATTTTTCTTCCCCAAGCACCTCAGTTTGGCACTGAGTATCAAGTCAGACTTCAGAGCCTGGGCACTTGCACCAGCTCCTGCAAATAAGGTG
This sequence comes from Gymnorhina tibicen, assembly GCA_013399875.1. Classification (NCBI taxonomy): domain Eukaryota; kingdom Metazoa; phylum Chordata; class Aves; order Passeriformes; family Artamidae; genus Gymnorhina; species Gymnorhina tibicen. Next base: position 105,166 of record VXAZ01004660.1, read on the forward strand.
TAAGAGAACATGCAGCCTTAACAAGCACAATGCAGGATTGATGCTGTTAAAAGCACAGTAATATTTTGGGGCTTTCTGTTGTTAATGCAGAGAGATGTATCATACTGCTGCACACTGGTAGAAATCCCACTTTGGGATTACATTAATCTGATCTTTCCTTCAAGTAAATAAAAACAAAGCCAATGACACACACAGGTGCTTTGGGCCTCTACCAACAGGCTCTGGTAAGTTGTGGGGGGGGTTGCTGCTTTGGAATTTAGTGGAGTTCTGGGGATTTTTTTCCCAAAACCCAATAAAACTAGAAGACTTGTCAAAATTAGTAGGAAAATAATTACAGTTTTTAAAAGGATTTTGAACTGGTTTGGATTTAGCATTACTGTAATCACATCAGCAATTTAGGCAGGCATTCAAATACGTTTGCTTAGAGGCATTTCCAACTAAATAAAGTACAGAGTTAGAAAAGTATGACATAGGGCACAAAAGATTCTTTTCTAATCTATGTCTATATGTATATATGTATATAGCATTCAATATGCAGAAATTGTGTGTGAATAAATGCTTTTGCACATTGTCATCCAGACTTGCACAACCTTAACTTGGTGACCCATCAGTTATTTGTATGTTACTTAGTTGTATTAAAAAAAAAAGGGGACATGCAACAGCTACACACAGCTTTAAACAACTGAAGTGAATCTGCTTGGAAATTCCTTTCAACCAAGAGAGACACCTTCATATTCTCAGCCTTTTCCAAATTCTTTGAAATCCACCATGGATGGGGCTTGAAGGAACCTAGTGGAAGGTGTACCTGTCCATGGCAGGGGGTTGGAATGAGATCTTTTTAAAGGTTTCTTCCAACCCAAATCATTCCATGATTTCAAGAGTCATCCTGGACACAGCAAAGCACTTTGTAAGTATAAAACAAGGACACTAAACCTCTTTTAAGAGAAACTATACAAAAATAAAGGCTTGAAAACATTCAGGAACCCGAAAAACTCCCAATATAGCTTTTTACCATTCAAAACATTCTCACCATTTCCCTGCCGGTCTAGAAGTAATCAGACCTACCAACACTCATCAAGACACTGTACCCCCCACTATCTACTGGACCCAAAAAGCTGCCCTGTTACACCTGTCCTTTGAAGAAAAGGGTCCACAGGAAGAGGGGTGGAGGATACAAAAATAATTGGCCATGTGGATCTCAAATTTGTGTAAACTTTCAGTTATTAGAGAAATCATTGGCATATTTGAAATCAAAGGAGGAAGAACATCAGTGGAAGTTTTCTGGTCTTTATTTTAGATAGAAGCCATCACTAAGTTTATTCTTTGTCTCTCCTATTTTGTCCCCATTCATGAGAAGAATGAACACCTTTTCTACTCAAGAGCTGACATCACCACAAATACCTAAAGCAGAATGGGAATATTTTCAAGGCTATGTCCTGACCAAATCTCTCTCAAGCAAATTCATTGATTCCTCTACTAGTTTCAAAAGTATAAATAGCTTGTGTTGCATTTTAGCCCACAGCATTTCACAGGGAAATAATTAAAAAAAAAATCCTTGAACTGTGACGACATGCATGACATGGGTTGTAAATGAATGATGCTGGTACCATGACAATTTGGAGGCTGCATACTGCAAGTTGGAGACTCCAATGGTAAAGAGAGCAGGCCAACACCTCACACCAGCACTAGGCCTCTAGATAACAGCTGCAAAGCTCATTGACAAAAAGAAAGCTGCCTCTCCCCTGGTGTTTCCAAGAGCTTACAACAGCAAGATCCCGCAGCTTGAAAGCACTGGGGCTGCCTTTTGTGTTACAAAAGGCAAACAAAAACAAGCACTACAAGCAGTGCTTTTGTGTAGCTCTCCCCATGCAGGGGACAGCACTGCTGCCAGACAAGGCAGACAGACACAGCCCAGCATTTCCCAGAGAATATCCGCTTTAGGAACTGTCTCCTCCTCACAAAAAAATGCTCCAGGGACTGTCCAAAGGAGTCTAAAGTGGACAGGTAATTCCCCAACAGACACTGCAGACATTCCAAGAGACAGAATATAGCATATAAACCAAGCATGCACAGTAAATCAAGGCTGATCACCTGTTTGGGGGAGTTTTGCACTAATTTAAGCATGGCACATAAGTGATGTACACCTTTGCACAGACCTTTTCCTTAACACAGGGGTGTGCAGGCTCGGCAAAGGCAGTGTGAGCTGAACCTGCCAATAACCATCAATGCACAGAGATGTCAGGGCCAGCACAGCCTGCTCACAACAGCAAAACCTACACCACAGAGGAGGCAGGAGGAGAGGGAAGAACTAGATAGGTCCACAAATTTGGCAGGAAAGCTAGAGGGTTGCATTTAGCACTCTAGGAATTTTGTAGACATTCAGCCCTTTGAACCCAGCAGACTCTGCTGATAGATAGACCCATCTATCTCCTGGTGCCAGTGGGATTGACCAATATCTCCAATCTCAAATGCTCTTTTAGTCCCCATTAATGCCTAATTTGCATTTTCGGGCTGGACATGTATCTATACAGCATATACATTATGTAAATGTACTGTTCCTATGTACATTTCAATGAAATTAATTGAATGCAACCAATTCAATCAGTGAGGCAAATGAGATAAAATAACATCAATCCTGGGCAATGCACCTGGCAAGTGTCTCAGGCTTTGGAAGCAAACCCAGGCTACTGGGCACAAAAACCAAACACATGTTATTTGTGGGTCACCCGATGTTGCAGATAATTTCTGGACTGGACAGCAGCTTTAAATTCACTATATCCCCCACATCAATTTGTGTTGTTTTCACTTGCATTAACTCAAGGGGCAGAAAATAAATATCTTTCTGCTACTTATTCTGGTTCACTTATCTGCAGCATACAAATATTAAAACCAGCTACAACAATAAACAGCCAAAGGCTATTTCTTGGCAGAACATGGTTTGCATTCGCATTTGCTGCCAAGGCTAGCAGAATCCCTCACTTCCACTGCTTTTAAGATAGGAGGAAATTTTTCTCAGATATTGTGTGCAGGAAGTGACTCAGATTATGGGCCCTCATTCAGAAATGTGACCCCACGGATAGCCTAGGCAGTTTGGAGACACACATCCTCCTCTGTGGGTTGAGATTGTATCACAGATGGGACTGGAGGAGATCAAAAAGCCCTCCCAGTCTATCACCCTGAGCTGATCTGAATGGTAAGTCAGTAACAGTTAGCTCAGGGGGCTATCAGTCTTTCATGCTAACACCAGCTTCAGGGAAGGCACCTTAACGCTATCTGTTAACTTTGCACGTTGACAGACACTTTTCTGCCTCTCAACAAATGAACTTCTCTTATCTCTATAGTTTTAAAATAGAGCATTTGCAGTGATTTTCCCTGATCAATTATTCAAGATACAGAAAAATTTTGCACAACATGAATGACCAAGAGAGTACATTTTTTAAACGCTCTACATAACTTTTAGGCCTCAGAGCACACATCTAATTGAGCATCAGCATCCAGCCACGCTGCAATGCTACACCAGCCTCGCAGTTTCACATCCTTTTTACATCATTCCAAGATAACACTTGGGTGCAATTACTGGAGTTTGTATTAGCATGCTACCAATTGCATACAGATCATCATTTCTTCCCCAAGCCAGTAAAAGAATTACTCAGGAGGCTGGTCTCAAATCAGTGCATCCCAAGAGCTATCTGTAAATACAAGAGGAAGAAAATACTGTGGCAGGATCCTGACTTGTTCCAGGCTTTGAGATGGCTATCCTTAAACTATCTCCTTACAGTGAGCTGCCCACCATGATTTCTTTTGAATGAAAAAACAGCTTAGTTTTTTTAAACAGCAAAACGACAAAGCAATCAGGAAAGACAAACCAGAAACAAGGTGTATATGCAACCCTTGCCCCCTGCAATCCTGTAGCTGGATCTGTGCTTCCATCCTTGGGTTCAACTGGGTAAGTGACCTGCAGAGCAGCTCAGTGTCTTCTCAGTCTTTGCAGGCTCCTCATGCCATCTCGTGGCTGTGACTGCTGTCTACCACATTCTGCTGCCTCTCAAACTTCCTCTAACACACAGGAATGGGACACAGTTGTAAACATAAAGAAACAAAATGGAAGGAAGAACAAATGCTGTCAGTAACCAGGAGCATCAATGCTCCAGAACAATTGAAAGCTCTTTACTAACAAGCACCAGAACTTGTAAAACAAGCTTTGGAAATAAAGCTCCTGTAAAACACTCCTGCACTTACTTGCTTGGCTCCCCTGGGCACTACCTGCAGTTTCACAGGAGGGCCTGTTAGTACACTGAAAGTGTGACATTTGGGTGTAGTTATCACTCCTTAAACAAGAATAACATGCTCACAGAAATAAATATGGCCCAGACAGTATTTCACAGCTCAGAATAAAAAACAAATGTCACTTGGACAAAGGTGTCTGCAGCCATTTCACTATCATTCACTAAAGGCCATGCAGGGTCAGACAGGGAACAGACACCCCAGCACTACAGATCACAGCTGCTGCCACGCGCACAGGGAGCAGGGCAAGACCCACAGGCAGGCAAGGGAACACTGGTACAGAACAGGCCTCCAGTTACACAGAAGCTGCTCTATTAAAATCGGTAACACAAGAGGGTCAGGACTGGCATGTCACATGCCTGGCTTATGCCTCAAACTCTCACGCAGCTGGCAGCGCACAGTGTGCCTTGGAGACACCATCCAAGGCTTCTGTTGGCATCATGAAACTTAGTTTTCAACACTGGTATGCGGCACTGGAAAACTTCTTTATGTGAGCCTTACCCTTCCCACACACTTACCCATCTTCACAGCTAACACAGGGAGTGGCACCACTGCAAGTTTAATTTCTCCTTTTCAGCCAATCAATGGAACAGCTCTTTTTTGGCAGTGTTTAGAGGAAACTTCACTCTGCTTCAGAGGAGTTAGCCCCGTAACGAAAATCAAAAGCAGCTTTCAGTCTTCTTGCCCTCACTCCTCTCCTAAAGGCATACCCAAAAGCTAAACCACTCTTCTTATATCTTCTACTGCTGCATCAGTTTTCCCCATAACCTGCACAGTTATCTCTGTACGCCTTCTGTGGAGATAGAGCTCAGATAATATTTACTTAGCTTTCACTGAGTAAGAACTGTACATTTCATATATACATATATATATTTCATATACACATAAATACATTTAATATATACATATACTCTGTATATATCAGCTGTATTCCAAGATGCTCTAGAGTAAAGTCCTTTGGAGACTCCTCAGCTAAAGCAGCAACTGTTTGGATTTATAAATTACACCATTTTATCTGTATAGGAAAAGGGCAGATGGAGACTGACTTGACAGGACAAGAACTGGGAGACGGCTGTGGGGAAACAGCTCCAGTTAATTTGGTCTGGACTTACCTGATTTTTAAATTTATGAAGATATACAGACTTGTAACTGTGTTCAACATCTTAAAATATCAGCAAGGGTAAAACAAAGCCAAAAATGAGGCTACAGGTTTGGCAGACTGTAAAACTTTCACGAGTTTAACAGAGATATTTTCTCATAAAATATTATCTTGTCAAGTGGAAATATTTTGAGAAAACAGCTTGGTAGATGGCTTTTCCCTTGACTATAAATAATAAAAGTGAGGCATCTAGGTGTGTCAAAATGGAGCCAAACACCTAGCCTAACCCCAGCTCTACTTCTTTCAATGTCCTTGGTGAAATTCCCCTGCCCTCTACCAATGCAGAGCATCTCTGTATATCCTGCCCTTTAACACACAATTTTATTGGAGAGGACTCTCAGCCAAAACAGAAACTGTGCGCTGAGTTTGTTTTAGCCTTTTACCCCCTTAATTTATTTAAAATAAGATAAATAAAAAGATGAAAAGCCGTCCACTACCCTTTTCTCTCAATGACACTAGGACCAAAGAGCTTCAGGAGACAAAACCCCTGGTGACCCGAGCCCTGTTCTGGCTCCTCTAGCAGCATCAGTGCTCCCCAGCACTGCTCACCTAGAGGGCAGCTTTTTCCTCATTTATGTCAGAGAAACCCCACTAAAGATGATAAACATGCCAAGTTGCAAGGAAGAGAAAGCTCCTGCTTGCATAATCCTTATTACTATGATGAGTCACCTTAAAAATTTCTTTCAGGAGGGTAAATGAAACAGAACAAAATACAGCAGAGAAATTACTGTTGCATAAAACAAATTCTCCCTGGTGGCTGCTATCTGAGAGGAACAACATTTCTGAACAAAACTGTTTCTGTCTCTGATTACAAAACATATTTTCAAGTATGACTCATATTCAGAGAGGAAAACTTGCTCTCAAAATCCAGTGCATTATGATCTGCAGCCCAGTGTTCCCTCAAGGATTAAGTTTGATATTAATGCTGGAAGATACCTCTGAGGCCCATCTCTGCTAATGTTGCTGCAGTCTGCAGGGAAGTTCCTATGGCTGGTCCCAAAGTGCTGCTTTTTCAATTTCTATAGTGCCATTTGGACTCAGCACTGAAAAGGAAGCTTAAACAACCCATCTCCAGTGCAGAACCTTTTGGAAAACCTGGAATTGCAAAGAGTAGCAAGAAAGACCACTCACAGCTTTTGCTGCTCAGACTCATCTTGCTCTAAGACATGGGTATGTTTTCCCAGGGAGACCAGCTCTTCCGGGATAAGCCATCACAGATGCACACTTAATACACACAATATAGGATACAAATACTTGAATTACTTTGTCAGTGAAAACTATTTGAAAACACAGACTTTAGAGCAAACCTGTATCATGACATTCTTAATACACAAAGTAATACTATGGCACTTCAGACATAACATAAATTACTCCAGAAGAGACCATTACTTATGCAACTTGACCAACAGCAACAAACAGGATCTTCACTAGCATCCCTCTTCCTTCAGTGTAAGGCAACAACATGTATTTAGTCAGCTCCAGCAAAACCAAGGCAAGACAAATGCTGAGAGCACTCAACAGCCCCGCACACAAGCTGGCACTTCTCCAGGGCTACCATTAGTGTTCCTCCTTGCATGTACCCGGAGAGGGGCACCACCACATGCTTTCATCTAGGCATTCTCAGTTGAAACACTTGCTACCATTTAAAGTCACTAAAATGTGTGACAGCCAGTATTTCTAATCAAACTCTTCTGGCCCAACAAAGTTTGTGAGGCTTAAACTTATACTTTCATGCATATGTGTTGGCATCTAGAAATTACTACCTGCTTGCTATGCTGGAAATCGCAAATGTCTGCACAGAGCCTAAATTCCATCTTTAGCCTTAATTCAGCAAAACACTGCATTCAATACAATCATTTATGCAATTATTAAAATAATGCATAATATAAGTTGTGGAAATGCATATGCTATGCTTTGAGTTTGGAAAATGCTCTGTAGTTTTGTAGGGCAGCAGAGGAAGAACAAATAATGGGAAAGAAATAGCTTTATAACCCTCTTAAGTTTGGTTTGGTTGCAATCAGGAAAACATAAATCAGCACATTAAGGTTTGGCGTAGGAAGAACATCAATTCAGACACAATAGCTGTTTGCACTGCTGAAAAGTTGCAATTCTTTTAAATGAAGTGCAACAGCAGTAATTGTGTTTCTCTGAGTGAGCTAAGAGGCAAATGGTGCATGAATCAATAACGATGTGGCTTGTACACCATTTATCTCTTTGCATGATCCACAGGAAATCCAATTGCATAATGACATTACTCAATCCAATCGCAATTGTGCCTGTGAGGGCACAGAATAACTGGGTCTCATTAGTAGGTGCATTTACCCCATCTTCAAAGGGCAGACACCCACCAAAGGGGTTCTGGTGGGCCATCAGCCTAAGCTTCCACTAATAATGGGATCACACTCCCTGAAATTACCAGTGCCGCACAACAGGACTTAAATTTTGCTATCAGAGAACCAATTGCTATAAATATATTCAACATTAAAGACATTTTTTGAAAGCTTTAAAGCCTTTCAGCTGCTATAGAGCTGCTACAGTGAGTGCTACCAGTATGTCTGCTGACTTCAGAAATCAGACATTGAATTAGGACACTCAGACACAGCTACTTTAAACAATCATAATTCCCCTATTTAGATGCCTGAGGAAGCTGCAGGTATAGAAAAAAGTTTGCAAACCAAGTGCTAAAACAGCATTAACCAGTGCTCACAGGAATAACCTCCAGTGGATGAAGTGTTATGCTGGGGCTCAATAAGCCCATGGTTTCAATTATTCCCTTCCCTATTGCTGAAGCACACGTGTGCAGTGCTGAACAGTTTCTGATGCAACATTTCAGAATTTCCATTTAGGCCACTGGGAATGGGACAGCAGTGCCACTCCTGGTGACAATCCCAGTTTGGCAATGCACATATTTTAAAGTGCTTTTTCAACCCACAGTTACCTCCCAGACAGATGGGAGCCCAGGAAAGGCTGCTGGTCCTGACCAAGCACGCAACTCCTTCCTCTGCTAGCTGGCCAGATAACCTCCCGCCTCCAAACTACTGCTGTCGATACAGAAAAGCCTGTTAGAAGGATTTTTCCAGCTTCTTGCAGTGTTCTGTGTGAATCTTCTCTTTCTCATGCAAACTATGAAAACAGTAGATGTTTTTCTGTAACTATCTGAACACCTGGTGTTTGTCTGAGTCCTGTTTATGGTACACTGGTGTAATGTTAGTGAAATGGATGTTAACACCTCATCCAATCACCCTGAGGGGTGGATGGAGTACTGACCTATATCCTTATGGGATTAAGACATATAAGTGGACAATTAATTAATTAAATAACACATTTTCCTGCTGACTGCATTCGGATTCATTTCCCGGTCTCTGCAATACTGCCACATAGTGCTATCAAATATTCATCTTGTCTCAGTGTAATCTATCTTGCTCTGCAAAATTTCTATATGAAACCACAAGAACCAATCCTCCTGAGCCATCTGATTTAATAAACTGCAAATTTCTACGTATCTTTTATTTATTTGGAGAACACTAAACACTAGCACACTTGTGGCTAAGGCAAGAGAAGTCTGCAGCTGCAAGACAGATGTTGAGCTTCTTAAGTTCAAAAAATGGCCATACTTCAGCTGTCTGCATTTAAAAGAAAAAAAAGAGAGAGAGAGAAAATTAACACACCTAAATATAATATATTTAGGAACAAAAATTATTCCATAGCGCAGTTTTACAGTTTGTTTTCTGTACAAATTGCCTGCTTCTTTATAATCTAACCCAAACAGAGCAGTTACTGACAGCAGTATCTGAAACTCAACAGTTTCAGCCAGGAGGGACACTGAGCATTCAACCATGCTGTCCTCCCTTTCCTGCAAAGAACTTCTAATCCTGCAGTGAGATTCTCAGAGGGCATTTGCAGTTCAAGCCTTTTTGCTGTGCTGTGCTACCTGCTCTTTCCTTCCTATGTCAGAATTAAATAAAAAGTAAGCCTAAAATATTCATCGCAAATTATTTCCTTTAGTCATGAGAGTGTTCCCAAAGTTGTCATACCATAAATGAGTAAAGGTCTTCCTGAGGCAGAAACAGAGAGTTAAAGGTATCCATCCTTATGAAACGGGGAAATTTATTGCTTCATGCATCTTGTTCTGCCATAGGACTATCACTTCCATAGTTGACTTGCTTAAAAGTGATACTGCAGTTTGCTGTGGCTGATGGGAAGTTACTTTTATCAATAGGATGGTTTAGTTACATGATACAAAACCAGGATAAGAACCCAACCTTATACTGTGACAGTAACTTAGTTTTACAATTAGCCATGAAGAAAAAATAGGAAATGGAATGCCTTAGATTATAATGTAAGATGTGCCCAAAAGTATGTATTCTATCACCATCTTCATAAGCTGCTAAAAACCAGGTGGGGCAGTGTTTCCCCATTTCCTTCATGACTCATCCCTGATAGACTCCGAGGATATCTTCTGTTAGTGGGCCAGCTGTTGAAACCAGGTGAGGCAGTGATCTTACCTCTCCCGTGACCCATCCTCCCTCCAGAGAGGTATCTTCTGTTAATGGGCCATCTAGTCTCACGGCATGACTGAAAAAATTACATCATCCCATTGTGAGATGCTCCGCCCAGAAGGAGGAACCAAGCATTCCATCCTGGATATAATCTGAGATTTCAAACACCACAAGCAGCCTTTTCCACTGGATTCCTGTCGGCAAATCCAAACAGGACAGGGAGCCAGGACAGACGCTCCAGGAGCCTTTTTATTATTTTATCAGTCTCGCATACAGAGTTGAGACACAGGAGATGATACAAGCTCGTGTTGTCGAAGGCATTCTGGAGATTTCTGGAATACAGAGCATCCTTAAAAGCTTTTCAGCCAATAGCGTACTTTTAAAAGTTATAGACAACTGTCTTAACCAATCCTCGTTAGCACACATACGCCTGTTATACACAATACTTGCTTGTTTGTACCTTATATAACAATGCACAGTATTCCATTATTAAGCTTAACCTTATTTTTTGTACCTTATATAACAATGCACAGTATTCCATTATTAAGCTTAACCTTATTTATCTTGTTAAACATATTTTTGCAACTCTAAAAGCTATCTCAGCCAAACCTAGAAACTTTAGCCATTGTTTTAATGTCCTTGCTTGATGTATAATTGTATCTTCTCTAAGTTTTCACAGACAAAGCTAATCCTAAACTCTTCCACTTTGTTTCTGAAACTTGCTTTTATTTCTCACCCTTAAGAGCCTTTCTACCTTTTCTTGTATTTCCCACAGATTCCCAGAGGAAGACCAGACCCTTCTACATCACCACTGGATCTTCAGAGGAAGACTGGACCCTTCTACAGAATCACTCCTTCAATAGAACCATCACTCCAGGAGGACTGCAGCCACCATTTAATCGGACTTCTACCAACACCGTGACCGACAGGGGGTCAGGTTGTATTCTGACTCTGTCAGTGAGGGTTTTTTTGTACTACTGCATTTATTTTACTTTTCCTATTAAATTGTATTTCTGACTTCAAGTCTCTAACTGGTTTGCTTTCAAACCAGTACATGGAAAAATGCAAATAAACACTAAAACTACCCAGGAAGTCTTAATGGACAAATGAAGACTTGAAAAATTCAAAAGCTGAAAACAGCAAATACTTTTTAAAGATATCAAATTAATTAATATGTATTTTTAATACAGTCCTAGTTTTACCACAATCATCACTTGCAAGGGAATATCTGAACTGCTTTACTATTCAGCATCTTGTAAATCAAAACACACCCCAGAGTTTGGCATCATGCATATGAGATGATAGAAGAAATCCCAAATTTTGTTTTGAGGCCATATCAAAAACAACATGCAAAAGATCATTTCCCATACAAAGACCCACTTCAAGATGAACTCTTCTTTAAAATAATGCAAATTTGGTGAGTATTTATCTACTGATAAAGATGTATAGTCCCTTCTACTGCAGGGTTTCTGGAATACAACCGAAGGTAACTTCTGTTCTAAGGATTCACTGGGAATTAGGGGACATGGATAAGACAAATGTTTCTTTTTTTGACAGAGAGGAGAGTAGGAGACCTTAAGAGGAGGGAAGGAATACATAACCGCATCTTACAACAGGCAAACATTTTCATTACAGGCTACTGAGATGACAAAATAAAGTAGGAAACAAAAATATCAAATAGAGGTATTTTACACTCCTGATACTGAAATGTTTTATTTAAAAACAAACAAACAGACATACCGAAAAAAGTACACCAAAACCAGCAGCCTTTCTGCCACAGATTCTACTACCAACCCTTTCATGCAACTTTGTCCTTACACCAGATTCCACCATCATTACTAGCATAATATAGTGTTCAGCCAAAGTGATCCACATCAAGAAGACCAAAAGTTGACAGGAGAGGTGAAATGCTGATTGAATTCTTTATAAAAAGAGTAGCTTACAGAATTATTCAACTTTTACATGCAGAAGTACACTTACACTGTATCCCAGCACACAAGAATGCAGACTTCAGCATAACAGTCTGCAAAAAGGGATTTAATGAGCTCCAAAAAGAAGAGCGATACATGATACAATATTTGTCTGTGGACACGGTCACCGTTCCCAGCCTAACTTGAAATGCTGTTTTCCCCAAAGCATTGAACTGAAATGAAACCACCCAATTCCTCTTATCTGGCCCCAGAGTGCATTTGCTGTTTAGAACAACTTTGCAAAACTGCAGCTCTCAATGAGTCCTCCCACATTCCTTGAGGGGAGGAGGCTGCTCAGGGCTCTTGCATTCCCCAAGCAAAAGACATTGCCCCAAAGCCAGGTCTTCAACAATAAAAGCAATGAAAAATTCTGAAGAACTGGATACCAAGAAATAATTGTCTCTTCAAAGAGACCAGAAAGTCCAAACTGCAGGAGACTAAGAAAATGCACATCCTTAGTGTTATGATCCAATTATTACTATTATTAAGGTTCTTTAGAAATTACTCTGCCCAAATTAAGGTGCAAACGAGACCATATGCCAGTGACAATAATATGGGTTTTATTGATGGTAAATATGAGAGAGAGAGAGAGAGAAAGAAAGAAGTAGAAAATAGGCGGGGGGGACAGAAAGAAAGTGACAGGGACAGAATAAGGAAAATGTCACCACTCCATGGATCCCAACGATGTTCTGTTGATCCTCTCCAGCTGGTCTTCTTGGTGGTCTAGATCCCCCAGAAAGTGTAGAATCCTATGGGTATATATGCTCAGGCTGGGCAGGCCTGTCCGGGCATGTCCCCCGGGGGGAGGGGGCAGTCTCTTACAGCAGCCTCTGGGTCTGTTGCATCCCGTGCAGTCCTGTGGGGCACAGCCTCTCACGTGGATGTCCCGTGGGGCTGGGGGTTCCACAGCTGGGCCAGTTTGTGTAATCAGAGGATGGGTGTTTATTGCCTCTCACCAGAGGTTACACCATGCACCCAAAACCTCCTCCTCCCCCCTCGGTTGGGGAGAGTCTGTGTAAACCTGGCTTCTGTGAGCTGTGCTCTCCCCCCCACCCCAAATTCAGCTGGAGGCTTTGGTCCATTATGGATGCATACCTTTCCTCAGCCTGAGGTGGTTGAAAACGGCTTTCCCTTAATCTAATCAGCAGTTCGACTTACAGTCCAAAGTTCTTCAAGGAGGTTTCTGTGGCTGTAGCTTTTTTAAAACTTTATATCAATGTTTGAGGCATAAACTATTTTCAGTCTCTGACACCTGGGTGGCTAAATTCTGGCTGAGCTGTAATACACTCTGGTTTACCATAACAAGCACAAGGACGATCATTCTTGTCACACTTCCAGTAGTATGTAAAATAATATTTTGACAGATGGCCATTACAAAAGCTGTCGTTTAATCAAAGGCTTCTAAAACACTCCAAGATCAAACGTTTGGTAGACTTATTCATGCCAGCACAGCTCCACTAGTGACTTTCAGTCTTAGACTCAACTTTGGCCCAAGGATACTAATTTATAACACCTATAATGCTTAGACAAGTTTAAAACTTAAACAAAATTAAGCCATATACATAGAGCACCTACCATGTATCAGATGCACCGATGGGTAAAATGTTCAACAGTAACACATCAACTTGGCACAAACCCAACAGAAATCAAGGAAATTAGATCCTGTCCGAATTGAGGGGTGTGAAGTGACTATAAATAAACTGCTCTGCTTCTCCCTCTTTAGAATGGAACAATGGGTGCTGAGAGCTACTGGTGTGAAAGCACTCAGGGACGACTCCTCAAAGAAGTAAACCAACAGTAACACCAATCTACAGAACAAGTGGACAAGAGGGCTCTTTCCCCTCTCTAGTTTGTGAGAAGGATCATTCTGCTGAGAAAGGCATGGGATTGGAGGGGGAGGAACATTTTTCAATTTCATCTCATGAGGCATAGGAGACTGTCATAGTTTTCAGTCTTACGTATATGTCCAGTAACTTACTTCTTTTTAACAATTCGAAGTCCAGGATACCTTGTGTTCGTTTGAAAACAAACCAGTGGGAGATCACAAGTCAGGATCTAAATTAAATGGTAAATAAAATTAGAAACAAATGAAATAATATAAGGAGAAGCACTGACAAAGTCAGATACGACCTGACACCCTGTTAGAGTGGTGGTAGCAGTCCAGATGAAGTAGCTCAGTTGGAGTGATGATCCTACGGAAGGTCTCCAGATGAAGGTCCAGTGGTAGCTTTGTCCGCTGGTAATTCAGTAGACAGGGCTAAGTTAGGCAGTTCTGAGGGCAAGTTATATCCAGGTGGGAATGCTTGGCTCCTCCCTCCTGGGTGGAGCATCTCACAGTAGGATGAGATAAGTCCATGAGTCATGTGGGGGTTTCTTGATGGCCCATTGTCTGTTATCAGGGGTGGGTCATTAGCAGGCGATAACAGCTAATGGCCCACAGCTGGTGGTAATAGAATACTTGAATGCATCTATATTGTAACCTAGGACATACCTGAACTGTCATACAGAGCAAGGAACATATGCAAAGACAAGATTCTTGGATTAATGGAAGCACTCTTGTGAGAAAGCTGAAATAGATTTTGTATATTCTCAACTCCTTTTTGACTCAAAAATAAATACAGAGAATAACTCAGTTCCCTCAAAAGTGAAAGATTCTCCTTCCACCAAAGAACTGCAGCACCTGCCAGCAGGAACTCAGCAATTCTTATAATCCTGAAAGTCCACAAGCTCCCAGTTATTCCTGATCACCATCAGAGGCAGGACATGAGGTCAGGCAGACTTTTGGTCTGAGCCAGCACAGTCACCCTTGAGTTATATTTGTATTCCAAGCAGAGGACATTGACATATGTAGGACTTGACAGCGAGTACACAAAACACAGCATTGCTCAGGGCAAAAAGTTAATGCTGAATATAACTCACTCAAGCATGTATGCATGTTGCAGACACTGTACTGTGCCAATCCCCTTGTGCTGTGAATTGTTACAACCTATGGGTATGGAGCGTAGGCTCTGCAGTGCAAGCTCCAAGAACAGCATGTCATTTTTTCAGGTTATCAAGCACCCAGCTCAGCTAACAGGTCATTTTTATTTAGGTCTAAACACACCAAGGCTCAGTTGCTCAGGGCTAGAGACCTACAAGAAAGATAACATTTTAAATTATTTAAGACAATGCAGAGGAAGGCTTAGAAGCACCTGACTGGAGGAGTTACAAACAGCACATGTCCAACTTGATTTCAGACATGCTACGTAAGGCTAATATGAAACAGAATAAACAGAACACAGCAGAAGCGTAAGCTACAAACATGAGTAGTTCCACAGGCACACAAAGGAGCACTTTTACCAGAAGAGGTTAGCAAAAACAAGATGTACTTGTCCAATAGAGATGTAAGATAAAACCGTTCTGACGTAGGACTCCCCTTCACACTGACTTGATTTTCACACTCAAGTTCCCACTGACAGATCACCAAAAACTTCCTATGAAGAGAGGGGCCAAATCTCAGCCAGAGATATTCTCTAAGTACTTCCTTACAGACTGCTCTTTGCTTACCTATACCACATTGCTCTTTATCTGCTCATTGTGCCATGCCTAAATTTTTAAATGAAATTCTTTCTAAGCCCCCAATGTGGGAGTCTGGTATCTTGGGGACAAACAGCTCCCAAAGTTTTTGAATTCCCAGTTCACATTTTCTTTAGCAGGAGCAGCATGCAGCCTAGGGATTTGTGTATTTAAAGGACACTTCCTTTAAGTACAAGAACATCTAGAGAGTCACAGTTGAAACTGTAAAGTCCTTTCAGTCTAAAATCTTCTATAATCCACAGTTCAATTTTCTTGGGTATTATCCAAGTAACAATCAGTTCATAAAAAGAAAAAAAACAGTGCAGGGGCGGGGGGAAGGGGGAAGTGGACACAACACATGACTTTTACCTTACTATCAGAAGATCCCCAAAAACATGTTAACATCAAGTTTTACTTCATATGGGAATTCCACAGCATAATTCCTCCCATTGCTGGTAACTCTGGCTCAACTACACTAAGATAAATGATACAGCAAGACATGTGAGATATTAGCAGCTCCTCTTTTCAAACAGCTTCTGCAAACCCACATGGACAGTGGGTCACTAAGATCAGACTCTGGCCTACATCTGCACCGACACAATGGACTATTGCTTTTTTGGGTTTTCACAGAATTTATCTACTGCAGATAAAACCTGAGAAAAATCTATTTTATCTGTAGATATGTTCAACGAACTTTAGAAAGAAAAACTGTACTTTATATAAAATGCTCAGTTACTAAAGTACAAAGTTGGTTAACCAGACAAATAAAGCAAAAATATTCTGGTAACAAAGAAAATAGAGGAAGGACAAAATAAACATGACATCTTGCCTTTTTCAAACCTGTGCACACATTTTCATCTATTATGAATTTAACTGCAAGTTTTTCATATGAAAGCAGTGCTCATCACCCGAGCTTGGATTTACCCCTTCCACGCGGCTAATGAAAACAGTTTTGTTACATAGAGTCACTGGGAAACGTAGCAAAGGGCTCCCGATTACCCACATCAGTGGAAGTGAGGAAAAACAGAGGCAGACCCTGAAGTCAATGACTTAACAGAATGTAGCAAAGCACAAAAACACTCTTCAGTTGGAAACATTCCAACATTACACCACATAATGGCATTTTGTGCTGAAGATGGTACTGCATTCTGTTTTCATTATGGGGACATTTGATAGGTATTTAAGGGACGTGAAAATCTCAAAAGGGCTCCTTGAAAAATAGGATAATATTGTGGTCTTTAGTGTTATAATCAAATGCTAAAATTCAAGCAGCAAAAAAAGAAGCATATTGTCAGAGGTATCAGATCAAATTATTAATCTGCCTGTCTGTATTGTAACAAAGCAAGAAGTAAGTTATGTTTCATCTGCTTAATCTGTACCAAAATGAAGAAGGTGGTGTAGGTTTTTTATGTTTTATAATATCTGGACAGTTAGTGCTAAAAAGAAATGCTTTTAACACCAGAGGACAATTTCCCCAGAATACAGGGAAAAGCCCAACACAGAGTAGACATTTATCTATTTGGAGAGATAATCAGTGTTTTTTGCATTTTAATTCTTCTCTTCATCACTACATCTTCCTTTTTCTTTTGTTCCCCCTGCAGAAAATTTGTACGCTGAGCACAGCTGTTCAAGCTGCACACACTCAAGTATTACTGGTGCCAGGAAATAATGTACAAATCTACAAGTATAATAAAATTGCATTTCCCAAGCAGGTGTTTGAATACTAGTTTGGCCACAATCCCAAGGTGCCAAGGCCCTCTCAAACTGGCCTACATTTAGGTTCAGCTCCTGTCCATTCTCCTGAGCTGAGACCCGGGTTGAATTCCTATCTTTATACCTTCAAGTCATCCAAGAGTCTCATCCCAAACCCTGGCAGCATTCATAACTTTTACAGCTTATTTAGGACTGTCTTGGTTTGAAAGACAGGTGTTTGACAAGGAAGGCACAAACCTCTCTTGAAATGGAAAATATGATCCCCTTCCCTCCGAACTGTTATAACCTTGAAGTTAAGGGGCTTTCAGGCAAAGATATGGGAAAAGGAGTAACAGCTCTTTACTAGTATGTATGTGTATAACAAGGCAAACAAACAACAATGGCAGCAACAACAAACAGAACCAGAACCCAGTGCCAGCCTCTCTCGGCCGCAGGCACTTTCCCCTTCGGTGCAGTTCCGGTCACAGCCGGCAGGGGGCGCTGGTGGCTCCAGCGCAGGAGCAGGGGGNGTTACAGCGGGGCAAGAAGCCCTGAAGCAGCGGCAGAGGACAGCAAGGCTGAGAGGGGAATCACTCCCCTGGGTAGCTCACCGGCGACGGCTGGTCCCTGGGTCAGGCTGTGCAGAAGGGGCGGCCCTGGCAGGGGACGGGGTGCCGGGTCCCAGCACGGCTCGCACTGGCTTTGGCCTCCCAAGCAGCAGGTAAGAAGAGAAGCGAGCCAGTAAGCCCAGTCACAGCACCGAAGGAAGAGAACAAAAAGGAACAGGCAAAACCCACAAAGCAACAATATCTCTGGTCAGAAACACCGCACTGCGTCGTCCTTGAGCCGATCACCCCACCAGAAGAGACCACCATCCCTCCGTGCAACTCTTGCAGGAAGTCCTGGGCTGGCTCTCACTCATTGCAATACTCCCAGAGCCGGGGGGGTGAGGAAGGAGGCAGCAACCACCCCCGACACAAAACAAAAAGGGGACAGCAACCACCCCAGACACAAAACAAAAACGGCATGGGATAAAAAACACCCCCAAGATGAGAACTTTGTGTTACAATAATTGGGCACCAAATAGGGGTTTAAAGACCCTCTGGCATTCTGCTTTATCCCTCAGTAATTTCACTGGCTATATGTACTGATATCAATACATCTGTGTTATAAATGGAGGCTAGAAGGATTGGCTTTCACATTGATGAGTGGTAGCTGATTAATGGTGTTGATGAGACTGCAGGATTGGGCAGTTAATTTGAATGTTAAACATTGCACAGTTTAAAGGTTTACACTGAGGTTAGGTGTTATTCTAGTGTTCAAGTTAGGCCTAAAAGGTTTAAATGGTGTTACAGGATTATATTTTGAACTATATGTGAGTTGAGTTGTGTTTCAGTAGAAGAAAAAACTCAAAGGAGGACTCCCTAGTGAGTTATATTTAGAAGGCCAGCTGTGGACCTGTCAGCAAGCTCCGTGGCAACCTTGAAGTTTAATGAGAGACTTTCCCACCAAAACCCCTGGTGACCTCATCCTGAGGGAGGACCAAGAAAGTGATAACCCTAGAAGCAGATGAGCAATTGGATAAAGGACTCCACCAATGAAGTACACTGAGACATCATCCCTAGAGATGAGCTAATCAAACAAACTCTTGTATGGACTCACCCAATCACTTCCTACCTCAGGGGAGGAGAAGTGGGTGGTGATGGGCGGGGCCATGGGGGTATAAAAGTCCATGTCAGGACTAGAGAGGTCTGTTCCTGCTCAGGATTAGCTCTGGCAACACCTAGTGCTGTGGGTACTTTACTTTGGGTTCATAGCTGTGTTAGCTGAAAGTGTCTCTAATCGCTGTAACCCAGATAAGGGATTTGAAGGAGGGCATTTGGCCGGTTATTTTAATAAACTAAATTATCAATTTAATTGAGTGTGGCCTCAATCCTGACATCTGTGTTGGTTTTCAATTGTACACTTCTTAAGCTGTGTCCAATCTCAGTTAGTATTAATACTTACAGTAACTCTGTTCAAAGAAAACAGCCCAAGTGAACTGCAGAAGGAGCTCTGCATCATTTTTATTCTCTTAAAGCCAAACTGTATCCAAGATTAGACAATTGAATTCACCTCCATTATCACCTTACAGGAGAAGTTCTGATATAATACTATTCTGCTGTTAGCAAACTATGTTCCAGGAATCCACTGTCATGATGCTTTAGCTTCTGTCACTTGAAAGCAGTGTATGCTTTAGGATGTTCTGGATGCTATTGTTACACCTTGGTGACTTAATTCCAGGGTTAAATCAGGATTCTTTTGCTCTGGGTAAATGCAAAAGAGAAGATCCCAACCAGATATTCTCAAGAGGTAAAAAACAAACAAAAGTTTACTGGCAAACTCTAGACAATTAAGGAACATTGGCAAAAGAGTAAATACAACATAACATCACTTATCACAGCATAGACTTAGCCAACTGAACATAGAAAACCTTTAAACCAACTTGGTGTTACATTCTGTGAGAAGAGAGTTAGGAAAAGGAGAGAAAAATAGAAAGACAGGAAAGACAGAGAAAAACAGACATATAGCTACCAGCTCCTGGGTTCCAGCAATTTAAAACTCCAAGATGAACACAGGGTTAAAGGACAACGTGCTTGCCTCGTGGTGACCCTTCTTTAATCTTTTTGGTCCATCCTGGGCCTTCCTCCCAGGAGGGACTTCTGGTACCTTGGCTACTCATGAAATGGGTTAGGCAAACCTAGGGCTGGAGTGCCTCCAGTGTGCCAAGATTAACCAACGCTGTGGGGCTGGGGCCATGGCGGGCAGAGCACCACCTCACCAGAGCAAGGCCTGACCCACCCCCTACCACAAATTCCAAGCCCCCAAAATGTCTCAAAACAGATTACCTTTTCCAGTCTCTGACAGCGACTTACAGGGATCTGAGATGAAGCACCTAGTAGAAGTTCTGTAGAAGAGAAATCCGTGAGGGTTACAAAACACAGAGAAACTTCTTCACATTTGGAAAAACTTTACTCAAAGGTCAGAAAACCAAAAATGGCTGGAAGTCAGGGAAGAGGATATACAGGAGAGAGGAGGGAGAGCATTTTTAAGGTTTTTCTTATGATCTTCCTGAGGTGTCTACTTTTGATCACTGTTAAAGGACCTTAGCCTGTACTTGGTCTGGTCCTGCTCAGTTGTCCCACATTGTGTTATCTATCATAGAGGAACCACATTTGGAAAAGTGAGGTGGAATATATCTTCCATAATACTAGACAGTTAATAATTAAGACCCAGCTGCAGCTGTTACTTGGGATTGTACATACAAGAGAAAAAAAAAGAACCACAAACCAGGAAATTAAAGTATAATCAAAATTTCACATAACTGAATAGGTTTACCTTGCTTAAGTAAGGAACTAGCTTGATTACAGTCTTGCTACAGAGAACATTGCTGAGTTAGGCCCCTGGTTCAAATACACAAACATAAACTCATCTTTTTGAAATTTCACTGCTGAGAAGGTCTCACATAGGCTGTGCTGATGTACACAGCACGTACAGATACACACTCAAATGGTTAGGTGCAAGCAGCAGTGTCCCTCAGATATGAAGTACAAAACAGGATTATTGCCCAGTTGTCCCCTACAATCTTTCCAAGAGATCACTGCTACCAAACAAAATGTCAAACATTTGACTGATACTACATGAAAAAGCACTTTGC
Organism: Gymnorhina tibicen; assembly: GCA_013399875.1. Lineage (NCBI taxonomy): Eukaryota > Metazoa > Chordata > Aves > Passeriformes > Artamidae > Gymnorhina > Gymnorhina tibicen. The sequence continues at coordinate 126,022 of VXAZ01004660.1, forward strand.
CACACTGCTGGAGCCATCGGTAGGTGGTATCAGTAGCCTCCTGGGAGGCCTGCGTGGCTGAAATGTGCAAGTCTCCCTACCGAAGAGTGGCCAAGCACCTTCACAAGAAGGTCCTATTCCATGCAAACACACTGCCACTCTAGACCATGCTTATTTAACTGACTCATGTACTTAACATTCATTTTTATCTTTCCTTGCCCATGAAAGAGAAAGATTATATTACTATATTAGCAACCAGGGACATGAGATTTCTCCTTTGCTTCTGAACATGCCTGAAAAGTAAATGTCCCCCAAATCCCTATGCATCAGACTTGCCACAACCCCTCTAATGAAACTGAAGGCTGAACAAATCTGAATGAATACCTTCACTATGAAGATATTTGTGTCCCGTCCCACTCTAACTGGAGCCAGAGAAGATTCTTTTATATAGATTTCTCAGAGGAAAATAAAGCACAAACGCAGCAAATAATTGTATCTGAGAACTGCTTATTGATAAAAAAAGGCTATGGTCCCGACCGGAGTGGGACAGAAAAGAGAGCAGAGAGGGGAAAAGAGAGACGGAGAGAGAAAGAGAAGACAGGGACAGACCGTTACCGCTAGAGTCCTGGGACGCCCCGTCGGCGTCTACTCAGCAGGCAGAGCGTGTGTGCTGCAGGCCGTGGCGAGTCTGCGTGACTCCCGTGGTGGGCCAGGCGCGACTTGCAAGGGGCGGTGACAGCATGTGTCCGGCGTCGGGAACCACAGCTGCGGGTGAGCTGGTGCGGGGCAACGCTGGAAAAGCGGCGACGATGGCTGCGGGCAGGTGGCGGCGGCGCAGCAGGTTGTCGCGGCGACGGACTGCCTCGGGGGTGTGGACAGGGAAGACAGGCAGGGAAGAAGCAAGACTGCAGGGAGAAAAAGGGGAGCAGCGGGTGGAGGCCGAGCTGAGCCTCCGGGCGAGCCCCCTCTCCCATAAAACCAAAAACGGCGGGCTAAACTGTGGAGGAGTTGACTGCTTTTATGCGGTAAGGCTCCTCCCGTAGCCCGATTTCCCGGTCATTTTTTCCCGGGCATCCGGGGGTCTGCCGCGGCGGCGGGGGGGGAGGAGGCAGGGGCGTTGCTTGCAGCCCAGTCGTGGAAGTTTCTCGCTTGCCTGCCTGGCTGTCAGCGAAGTCCCCCCAGAGACAGAGTGGCCTTCCGTTTTCTAAACGGGCTGTCTGCTTCGGCGGGCTCCTCCCCCCTCGCGTGCCCTAAAACTGCCTCCTTGATGTGGCAAGTGCTAAGGCTCCTAGCACGTGTACAGCCCCTATAGTAATTAAAATCCAGATAATATTGAGGCATAAATAGCAATTAAATTGGTTCCTCTCAATTTGTAATGCGAGGGACTCACAGGACTGCAGTGGGAGCCCAAATGCCCCTCACACTTTGAAAGAGACCGAGGAAGAGGATTCTAAAAGCTCAAGTTGTAACAAAGCAACTAAAAGCTACTGAACTGAAAGGTGTGCCTTGGTGGGGCTCTCTCTCACATCAAGAAGCTGACAGTATAAGATATTTAAAAATATTAGTGATTTGTTTTAAAACTGATAGGAAAGATGTGTGCTAATGTCTTTACGAACAATTCCATGGGCGAAGGTACGGGTGTTAATGTCTTTGAAATGTGTCTTAATATTCTCTACTAACTTTGGGCAGCAGGTTTGTTGCAGAGCTTAGACAGCTTGGCTCCAGAAATACTCAAGGGTATGCACAAGCCTGAGCTTTGGAACTTTAGGGTAAAACAGTAGATTCAAGAGGGGAATATGTGGTAGGTGATAAAGACGAGGTCAGTCACCTGAATTAGTTACCTGATTTATTAGCCAAAAATAATTTAAAACGAACAACTGGAGACAGGGGACCTGAGATAAGCCCAAGACCCCCCCAACGACAAAACAGAGGAAAGACAGCGCTCGCGAGACGCCAGGCGCTCCCTGGACAGCAGGTCACTACAGGAGGACCTTGTGCAAAGCACCAGGAGAGTTCTTATAGCCCTTAATTAATCGCGATTGGTCTGTTTTCAATCCTTCTTTCTATTGGCTCATCCAAGGGTCTCCAGATTGGTCCAGTCCAAGGGTACATTCCTGACCAATCATTTTCTCAGAAGTCCATCCTATATGCTCTTTCGGGTAGCCAATCCATGTTCAGGATGATGTCACTTCACTTGCTGAGTCTTTCTGGAAAGTTCCTTCATTACCTTACTCATATGCTGTCACCATCTATCCAGTTTCCAGAGCCATTACACCCGTACACTGTGCATGATCACATCCCATGTCTCAATTAACATCTGTTAACAATTAATCAACTTTAAAAAAAACTCAGCCCCAGTATAGCCCAGACTTACCCTTTAACATTGTAACAGTTTTAATTTCCCAAATTGCATAACCATAACCTATCCCTGTATTATTCTTACGTTTATAACAGTAGGCAGTTCTGGAAGGCTATACCTTCCTAGTACCTCAGCCAATGGGGAAAGGAAGAGGGCAATATATGGCCAGGAGTTCAGGATAAAAGGAGGCTTTGCACTCTGAAACCTCGAGAGAAAACCCTGTGGGCATATGCCCCAGTGGACTCTCTCCCTTTATTTGAATAATGTTGCAGGACTCTTCTGTTGCCTTTTTGGACATAAACCTCTGGTGTTTGTGGATTTTCCTGACAAAACCAACAAATAATGCAATGTTTAAAAACATAAGTAGTACAGAAAAGTCAATTTCCAGCATGGGCCATAAGACATACTCTCAGAGAAAACAGCTGGTATTCATGTGATTACAGAGCATGTGGGAGTACAGAAGAAAGGCAAGAAGAAAGATGCACACCTATCTTGATATATAAACCTCAGTCCTAGGGAGACCCTTGCAGAAACCAGGATTAGCCCATCTGAGGCTCAGGTAAATCCTTGTCTGCCTCAAATAACCCCCATTACTCCTCAAAAACCACCTCATGCTCTGCAACTGCAAATTCAGAGGTTGGTTTGTTTGGTTTGATTTTAATAATGGAGTAAGAGCACTTACCCAGGAGCTGCTTACATTTTGTTCGCTCTTTTCCTTCCCTTTAGTTATATCAACACAAAAGATACATACAATCTTTAGGCAGTATTTGGAAAAAAGCATATTAGGAGGGCCCTTCCCTTGTCACACTGCCTAAATCAACAGCTGCAAACAGAATATTGCTGATACGTTGCACCTAGCTTCAGGTTTCTGAAGAGTAAAATAATACTAAACAAGCCAGAAGGAAAGCTTATGAAATCAAAATAAACCATAGGCTATTTGTTGAGGGAAGGAGGAAGGAAGAGGGAGAAACATGACAAAACAATCACAAAATGCACACTTACAAGCAGGTAGAATGGGAGACCAGTAGTCTTTCCCAAACTGCCAATTCCTGTCTAGCACTTCAAAAACATTAATGCATGTAAACTGAGTATAAAAAAGTAAAGTTTATTTCCGTGTTTATTAGCTGTTTCTGACTAGTTGCATGGATCTGTTTAAAAAATACCCATTATTCCCCAGCAAAATCTCATTAAAATTATCCATCTTCCTTGTTTGATTTCTTGGATAAATCAGGTGATACCAGCAGTAGATTGCAAGTAGAAAAGATTGGTGTATCAGCACCAATGATATGCAGATTTGTTCAGATATAAAAATGCTAACTTAAATACAAAAAAAAGACCTTTACAGAAGTTCACTTGGCAGGCACTGATAATGTACATATACATATTCCAGAAGTTCTTAAGTGACAATGGCTTGTCCCTCCTTGCTGTGCCAAACAGCTGGGAAATGTTGGAAAGCCACTACTACTTCCAGGAGTTGGTTTTTGTGATCCATCCAGTCACATTAAAATAATAACTACACTGAAAAGCTCATTTTTCTGCAAGCCTCCAAGCAGCCGTAGGACAGTAAGGATGTGTATTCCAACACTAATGACCCCTGTTCATAACATTTCAACTGCAAGTTACTGCAGTCAGAAATACAAGTTTAGGTAAATGTCTACATGTCGGTGAATCCAAACGGGACAGGGAGCCAGGACAGATGCTCCAGGAGCTTTTTTATTATTTTATCAGTCTCACATACAGAGTTGAGACACAGGAGATGATACAGGCTCACGCTGTTGCAGGCATCCAGAGACTTCCTGG
>VXAZ01004665.1:0-19817 GCA_013399875.1 Gymnorhina tibicen
ACAGCCCTTTTTGTATCCACAGACAACCTCATCAATTTTAGCTGGCAATTCCGCCCAGCCCCCTTGTGAGTCACCCGTGTCACAGATCCACCTGATCATGCTGGGACTCCTTCAGACATTCAGCTTTAGGCATGAATCAGGTCCTTGCCCCTTTACTCTTGGAATTATGCACTATCTGTCTGTCTGGGAAAGATTTACTGGTTCAGCTGACAGGATGAGGAATTTTGCCTGTTCGAGTCTAATACAAAACAGTGTTGATGTTAGTGCCTTGCCATTGCTCTAACCCAAATAAAACCAAACACATTAAATGGTATTTTCAGATTTATTTTACCAAGTTTCATGGGTAAAAAAATTAGAAAAGAAAGGGAGGAGAAATAGAAACCCTTTGTTGCAGAATCATAGAATGGTTTGTGTTGGAAGGGACCTTAAAGACCTTTTTGTTTCAACCCTTGCCATAGGCTGGGACACCTTCCACTAGACCAGGTTGCTCAGTGAGCCATCCAACCCTGAAAAGGCTTTTTGGTTTTGTTTCTTTTTAAATAATGAGTAATTAGCCTAAGAAGTTCCTGTGAGCCTAAGAAGTTCCTGTGAGCCTAAAATGAACAGATTGCTTATATTTTTAAGTAATTTCTGAAATGACGATTTACTCACAAAAGTCTGATATCTTCTAAATGCTTCCCTGTAAAACGTATTTTTACTGTGGAACCTTATAAATATTAGAACAAAAGGCTTTGCAGAACAAACAGGTCTGAAAGCACAGAAATGCACAACGATTCATTCCTTGCATCAGTCATTCAATACATTATTAACTTCCCTGTGAGCAGGGGGAGCAGCACCATGTCTGTGCCTGAGGAGCAAAAGTCAAAATATTCCCAGAGCAGCACAGAGGAATTTATTTTCCAGGTATTGGTATTGCCTCTATTTGTAATGTGCCTAAATGCAGAAAGCTGAATGCATTTATATTCAAATCTGGAATTAGACCCAACAATACCTATTCCTATTAGAATAGGAAAACCCTATTAGGTTTTCCTGTGAGGTTGCTGAAAGCTCATATTATGGCTTAGCCGCTTTATTGGGTGTTTGCAGTGTGAGCCCAAGAGGACTCATCACAAAGCCCCACTGGCCTGGAACGGCAGGACAGCAAGATATTTATTTTTTCTTTATGAAAAGGAGAAATTGTTTCTAATAATGCACTGTATGCTCAACTCCTTTTACTTTTATTTTTTAAATTTAGCATGAAGCTAAAAAAAACCAACTGTAGAAATTTAATGACACAATTCACCCCTCCATGTAATTTTATAGGATCAATTAGCATCTAAACAACAATTCTTTTCTGCAGCCCTAAGCTCAGCTTTTATAGAGCCAATTATATCTCTGTATTTCAGTCTGTTGGAAGCTTTTCGCACAGCAGTGTTCCCAGGGAGGTCAGCAATGGTGATAAGCTGTTCTTAAGGGCTTTTTCCACTATTTGCATTTTGGCAGTCATTGTGCATTGTATTTATGCTGACAGGTTCTATCAGCATCTACAGATATTAAACCACCTGTGTCCTTCTTTTGCCTGTGCTTCGGTGACATTCCTGGGGACCTGTGCAACTAAAAGCACAGATACCTACATTAGTACTGAATAAGTGTAGGATTCATTTAAATCAGGTAATGTTGTTCTTATTTTGCCTCAGCAGAAACACAATGCAAAGCACAAGTCCAGGAACACTTGTGGCAAGACTCTACTGCTCTAAGGAAGCTCAATTTTGCAATGTGCAGATAGTATTTGATATTAGATTGGTTGGTGTTAATGTGTGAATAAAACCAATCAAAGGTGGACTATGAATGAGACTCTGATTTTAAAATTCTAACACAATAATGTATGTTACTTCTATGTTCTTCATCTCTGAAAGCATCCACTGTATGAGCTAGGCTGGGGTAAGGCTTGGTGCTACCTTCTGACCCATAGATCTCTAAAATGTAGTGTTGGTTCTGTTTCTTGCAAACTGTAGTAGCATCCCTCAGTGTTTTAGAAGTTCCATCAGAGATCACTAGAAATACCAATTTTAGTGGTGACTTAAAGAAATCTGCAGGCGTGGGTGAGATGGATATTTGGTAATGCAATCATTGAGTGCTTGGGGAACTCAGAGGACTTCTTCCACAGAGAGATGGTCTGAGTGAAGAAACCATTTATTTAGGGTGAGGATGTTCAGAACATGAGCTGATCCGCTTCCTTGCTGTATATGCCTTAATAATAAATTCCATGTGAAGTGATCATCAATAATTATGCTAAATGTGAATTTTTCCACTCTTTAGCTATGTCACACTTTCTTGCCAGATACCATGTTTAATTACAGACAAGTTAATTACTCCCCAGTCATGATTTACTGTGGCTACTGGCCGCTATTTCGACTTGATTTCTGTCACATCTCAGGATGACAATGAAAAATTATGCTTCAAATTGGATGTCAAAGGAAAGAGAAATTCAGTTTAAATTTCAAATCTGGAAGAGCAGCATTCCTTGGTAAACTCCATAATGAAAGGCTGGAGAAAAATTGCACTATCTGTGCACTCCCCACCTCCCACCATTCGGATGTGCAACTGAAACTGCACTAATTATCAAACCCATTGTCTTGGGGTGACTGTGCTGTTGTATCCCCTACCATTGCTCTATGCCCAGACATGATTCCTGAGCCTTTCTATGCCTTTAAAACTGGATGCAAGAGACAGAGAAAAAAAACTGAGCGAACTTTTCAAAACAGTTTGTGCTTCAAGGACACAGAGATTAGCTACTTCTGCGGCGGGCAGAGGAAGCACTTCTTCTGGCTTTTCGGTCAGCTTTTTCGGCTCTGTTTCTTCGGAGAGGGACGGAGAGTTGAGTTTTTTTCCTCTTGGGACTTCGTTTTTTCCCTTCTTCTCTTCTGGACTTGTTCAGAACACCAGAACATCAGAACCCCACCAGGGGACCTTCCACCGGCCTGGAGGGGGGCCCCCCACGCCAACCCAGCTCCGAGGAGGAGGAGAGAGACCGCACCCACAGAAGGACTCTAAAATCTTTCAGGTTTTCTCTCCAGAGTGAGAGATTTTCTTATTTAGCATTATTAGTATTGTTTTCCTGTGTGTTTGTTAAATAAATAGTTTTATTTTCTCCTTCACTTTCCTCTGAGGAAAATTTGTTTTTTGCCCGAACCCAATTGGGGGGAGGGGTGGTTTGTAACCTGCCTTCCTTTGAGGAGACGTTCCTTTCGGACGTTTCCCTGAATTTGGCCTAAACCATTACACCCATGAATCAATATTTGTCCACACTTGTTTGTCTGGTATCAAGCTACTGCATCTTGTCATAAATTATGAATTCCCTGAAAGAGAATCTACATTTGAATCAATCCCTACCATGGCAGCATCACTCTCAAGTGCAGAGCCAGTTAGTCAGGAATTGCTCTTGGGCCTCTTTCACCATAGCCAGAGAGTCCCAGTTTTACACTTCGCTACTTTTGGGAGCAGATAAAAACACTTTTGGAAAACTGGTTAGTGGTTCATGCTAAAATTCTGGTTTTGCCCCATTTATTATGCCAATTTCTTCAGCTTTTTTATATATTTCTGTGGCTCTTCGGATTCTGGTTTATTCTGGTCTTTCCCTTTTTGTGCCCTGCACATTTGTGCTGTTTCTTTTGATTTTCCTGTTTGAGGGATCATCGTCAGAATCAGCCTGTGTTAGAGTAAAAATTTGGAAAATGTGAGCAGACATTTGTTGTGTCATCGGAATTTTGCAATTCCAAGAGATTTGTCCAGTGAGACTGTTTGAATACCAGCCAGTTTAACTTACTCTCTCCTCACTAAGTTTCTTGAGAATTATTTTGAAAAGTTATTAATAAGAATGTCAGCTCCAGCCATCATTGATGATAACAATGACAAAAATGTGTCATAAAAAAAGCTGAAAACTCACTTCATCTTGAGATTTATAAGGATATTTATGCATATGTTCCCTCTTCCAAAACAGACTATGAATTTCATCTTCCAAATTTGCTCTCACTGCCCACAAGCATTCATGGGGAAAATGTTCATATGATGCTTGGAACAACTTGGACACATTTCATATCAAGAAGAGAAGCTGGATCTCATTAATCACTCCAACAATGAAGTCAGTTAGACAAGTGCATCTTGTTAGGTATCTGCTAAGATTCTACTCAATGGCTCATTACTTGTAGGCAAGCAATCTGACGTTATTTATAGTGCCATGTGAAATAGTGAGATGGAAAATCATATGGGAGAGCAAACCGTGCTGTTTTTAATTTTCATTTTCTGTTTGCTTTTCATGCTATTGGTAAAATAAGTCCCTTCTAATATGAAACTGTATTTAATCTGTCCTATATCACTATTTCTGCCCAACAAACAGATTACATGAATACTCACTTTACCATGTTTGGCTAAGGATGCAGGATGTCTGGTTTCAAGAGCCTTGTCTGATTGCCTAATAGTGCTCACTCCCTCAATTAATTCCTAGTTCCTTCAGTTATTTCATACTCATTAAATAGAGAGAGAGAGGGGCATCTGTGAATAAAGACTGCACTGGTGCCCTAAGGATTTCTGACTGATTCCCTTCCTTGGGGAAGGAGCATAAGTCTAGGTGTGATTGGATGTTGGTGTGATTAAGAGTGTGTTTTCATTCCTCTGCAGGCACAAATGGGGGATTTAATTTGTACAGTGTCACACTCTGGGTGATTGCTGCCGTGTGTGCTCAGCCAGGACTGAGCAGGCAAAGGACAGTGCCTTGTTTGGTTGTTTTTGCTGGCTAATGACTCCGCAGGGATCCCACAGTTATTAAACCCCTTTGTTTCCCTTTATAACTGCCTCCATTCTGTCCAGCTGCTGCAAGAGTTTGGCTCCATTAGGTTTTGTTGTGATTTGCAAGGAGCTGAGTGGTGAATAGGCAGATCCTGAGCTGCAGCCAGCCCTACCCTCAGGACAAAGGCATGGAAATCCCCGGGAGGGTATCTGGACAGATGCAATGGACACTGCAAAGACAGTGAATTGCACCCCAGTTAACAGCTGGAATTTTAAAATCTTCTTGAGCTCCTCCTCATACATAACACCTTTGAGTTCCAGGTATTAAGAGATGGAGCTTAGTCAACTCCCCTGGAATATTGAACTGTGATTATCCCAAGGACCTCTGTGATTAGGGTGCAGTACTCACTGCCATTCCTGTAAAATAACAGTGCTTTAAGAAGCGTATGATGCTCTAAAATGAATGGCTGCTTACAGGAGTAATCCTATAATCAGGATAATGTTTTATACACAAGACTATTTTTGTACAATGCTTCTATAGTAAATGAGCCTATTCTGATAACATTGAACAAGCACCACAATTTTCCAGGTGGGCAACTTTGATTACACATTGGTCTTTTTCTTTGAGAACTGCAGGTTCTGCTAAACAACACACTGTGCTAAATTATTTAGCACATTGAATTTTAAATAAGATAATTCTTCTTTATAAATACTTGTCTTTCCTCTGTAAGTCCAGAAAGGTGATTTAAAAAAAAAATTCTCCCTTGCAGCAGGGTTATAAATACCTAAGTACCTACGTACTCTGTCAAAATGCTGTCTTCTCCAGCACTATAAAATTGAGAACATTGCAAGTTTTTGAGATTTATCTTGGGTATAAACATATATAGTTAGTGTCACTTCTTTCACCTTTTTTATTGAATTTACGTAATTGGGTTTTTTCAGTTTTAGAGCAAAACCAGCTGAGGTGTGGTATTTTGGTCTGAAAGCCATAAGATCCTGTGGGTTCCAGGATCTGTTTTCCCTGACTCTGCTCATGGTGAAAAAGCCAGGTTGCTGGATATGAGTCTTACATCTGGACACCTTCCACCCTATGGGGATAAACCAGTTGTGTTGTGAGATGCAGGTACAGCTACTCCAGTATGTCCATAAACTCAACAAAACTCATGCAGGGATTTAAATTCAAGACCAGTCACTTGATTTTGGCTCAGGTCAGTTTGGGGAGCCATGGCTTTTAAAAATAATGTGGAAGATTTGCAGTCTGGAGAAGCTAATATGAAGAGGGTGGCTGCTCAGTAGAGTGCAGGGAAATCAAAGGATGAAGCATAAGAAAATGTATTTTCCAGTAAATGTTTGAAACTATCTTTCCATTTTCTTCAGCAGCCATAATCATGTTATTTAACAAAACTACTTTCAGGAGTAAACTCTAGGAATTAGAGATGAGCAGGATCATGGCCACAGAGGAGCAGCAGTGACAGCTGAACTCGGGGCAGGTGGATCTGCCAGAGGTGAGCATCACCTGCAAGAACTTGCTTATATGTGCACTCTCATTTTAGTTACAGATACTCTCAAGCTCAGATCTATCATCTTAGTTTCCTTAGTTTTGCTGCTTTTTCTTTGTGTATTATGAGTATAATTTTTGTGGTTCAGTCTATAATATTTTTCCTTCCTGAATTAGCATCTGAATTTGACATTTTCTTGATAATAAGTAGGTTGTGCTATGATGGAAGTACCCAGGAAGGCTGCATTACATTCTCTGGCAATTTATTTTAAAGACATGTAAATTGTGTCCTTCTTCCCAGACAGAGCTGATGCTACTCTGTATAGCACATCTCAGGGCTTTTAAATCCTCAGGGAAATTATCTTTTAAATTACTTAAGGGGAGAAAAATAAAAAGGCAGCAGGGCTTGACACCAAGGATTAACTGTTCCTACACAAGTTAATTTGGTTTAAAGATGTGATACCTTCTGGATATTGATTTGGATATTTTAGTTCTATAACACCTAAATTGTAGGCAAACTTGGCACATTATGAATATATTTTTCTGTATATTAAAATTTTTAAAGTATTTATGAAATAATTGCTGAAGTCATAAATGCTCTGATATTCTGGATTTTTAAAAAATTAAAAACCAGAGTAATACAGGAGAAGTGGGAAATAAATCAGTTTCTAGAAACACCAGCATCATCTGCGAAAGCAAATAAACAAATCCCACAGTTGGGGGACACCACCTGTAACTTTATCTGTCTCTGTACATGTTACACTCAGTTTCCTACCACTGATTCCAAAGAGACATGGGGATATTTGGCATGTAGGAAGTTGAAATCTGTGGGATATTCAGCTGTAGGGAAGCAAAATAAAAGGCTTTTATCTCTTGTAGAAACATTGTTAGTAACCCTTGATGCATTTCTTTTCATTAAAGACTTATTTTTTAACTTACTGTTGACTTGATTTTCAGTGGAAAAGAGTGTGGATTTTCAAGAGATAAATAGGGATTGGGAATGAGCAATACAGTGGCAAAGTGTCTGTAGGGTAAATAATTTCATGAAAATGGCTCTTGATAATGTTAGTTGGGGTTTGACAAGGCAAACTCTTGATTCTGCTACAAAATGTATTAATGTCTCACATCCAGTACAGAATTTTGTTTGACTGGCAAAGCCCGTTTTCTAAAAACAAAACCAGCAAAACCAACCAAAAAAATCCAACAAAACCCCTCAAAACAACAACCACCACAAAAAAAACTCAAAACAAAAATAACCAAAAACAAACAAAAAAACCCCCAAAACCAAGAAACCAAACCCCAAACAAACAAAAAACCCCAACTAAACACACATCCACCAAAAAAGAAAAAACAACAAACACCTACAAACATAAAAAAAAAAAAACCCAAACCAAAAACCCGAACACCCAACCCCAAAAAATACTGGATTCTGTTACATATGCAAAGGGTGGCAGAGCCTTTCAAAAATGTGCCACTCCAAGCAGTGTCAAGGATGCCATGAGCAGTTTGGCCTCTCTGAGCTGCTGGGTGTGGGGTGCACACAATTAACACTAACAGGGGCCACATGGTGAGAGATGCCACAAGTAAGTGGAGATTTATAGAACAGGTTGTAAGACAAATAGCAATGTTTTTCCACCAGCAACAGAACCAAGTAATCTGAGGTTTTCTATAGTTATTAATCTGTATGGTTGCTCTCACTTCTTCTTGCCTCATCCCTTTGCCACTTTTGTTACAGTTCTCCTATTCTGAACAGTTGTAGTTGGTTTTATTCAGAAGAAATCCTTTGATCACATTTCCTTTATGCTCCGAGAAAGTACAGCTGATGGTGTGCATGTGCAGAGATTTCACATTTCAGACTACTTTTCTGTTTTGTTTTTTTAATTGTCATGTGCATAAATTACTATTGATCTACTTTCATTTGCAGATCCTTGCCCTGGAGTGATGTAGTCTGCTACTGACGTTTTTTGTTGCTTAGTTTTGAAACACCTGTCACTTTCGCCAGAATTATTTCAATGTGTCTCAATTGTTGGGGTTTTTTTCTACTTCCCTATGAAATGAATGCAGCTTTCTATATATTTTTGTAATGAGAGTAATTATTTTTCTGTCTCAACGTCACTACATTTCTTTTGCTGAAATGATTATGTCATTAGAATTCCCTTCAAATAAGCCATAAGGGCTTGCCAGGTATTCTGGGTGATGTACAGATTGCGAATTCATAGGACCGTGATTATAAATTTCTTCTTTCTCATTTTCTCCTTTAACTCCACAGTGTTATGTGAATAATTGTCAAAGATTCAGGGTCTTTTCTAGGTGCAGTGACTTTATTTCTGTCAGTTTAAAACATTGTAAGAGAATGGTATAAGTGGATCATGTTCAATTTTCTGGATTTTGTCAGTTGACATGTTTCTAAAAGGAAATTTAAAACAAAAAATGCTCAAATCCATAATATAGAAGATCATTATTTGTGCTCAGTAATTATAAAAACTGACAAGTTTTTACTGCTTGTCTTTTTAAGTCCAGTCGTCTATATAGTCAAACATGTAACAAAGATATGTAAAAGTTTGTAAAATATATAAAATAAGCTCTTTAAGTGAATGTCATCTGTCCAGCACAGCACATCCTGCACTGTAGGACTTTAGGCACTACCCTAAATTGTACTGAGAAAATGAAACCTTTTTGCAGAAGTGGATTTAGTGGAGAGTGAAGGGAAACCTGGAGGCACTTACGCATTTTAGCTCTGACCTCTGCTCAGGCTGGCAGGGTTTGGAGTCTTTGGAGTGATGATCTGGGCTCTTTTCTCCCATGAAGGAGATGGGAAGATAAAATAATTGCTGCTATCAGTGTTGGGGTTTTAGGAGTTGTTAAAAACAGACTGCTAGAAATGGCTTTCGCAAATGATAATTAATTAATGAGGAGAGTTGTGATTAATGTATAATGTTAATGGTTGTTGTTTACTTGTTACAGAGTAATGAATTCGTTGTAAGTAATTAGATCCTTTTAACAGTTAAATTAATACCATAATTTTCCCTATAGTTAAAGTTAATAGTAGTTATAGTTTATGTTAATAACCTATTTCAGTGACACAGACGCTTGGAACTTTCTAGAATACTAGTGATGTAATTGAAGGAGGAGTCTGGGTGAGACTTTAGCATAAAGGTCTATAGGCAAGAAAATCACTGGGTGAAGACCAGACCTATGACAAGACCCTAGACAACGGGAAGCCAGCAACAAGCCAATTGAAAGGACTGACTCAATCTCCAGCCAATCATCTCGGTCCCAGGGGGAGGGCATGGGGAGGTGATGGGCAGGGTCTGTGAGGGTATAAAACGTAATGTCACAGGCCTGAAGGGTGTCTGGCTATAGGCTATGTGAGTCATCCGTAGTGCTGCATTTTGCTTTGTGTAACAGCAGTTAGCCAACCTAAGCCTCTTGTTGTGTTTTGGTTCTGTTAATAAGATAATAAATGCTTAAAAATTCAAATCGTGAGAGGTCCTTTCTCACAGGAGTTCTCCTTTTGGTTTTTCTATTAAAGGATTTTCCCCATACGTGTTGCCAAGAGACACTAAAGACTGGGTACTTAAGAGAAACAAAAGACTGGCCACAGGGGCAGGGGTCCAGCTGGCTACCCTCCTTTACCTGGGGTTTTCTCGTGTAGGGCAGAGATGCTGCAAGATTTGAACTGGGAAAAAGGGGTTGGGTGGAGCCTTTAGCTCTCTTGTTCTCTCGGAGTTCGGAGAGGAGAGAAGCTGCTGTCATTGTGGGGAGAATTTGTCGCCGCTGCGGGGTTCTGCCTTCTGCTGCTTTTCTTCTACGGTGAGTCAGGCTCTGCTTGCTGGAGCTGCCGTTGCACTGGGAGCCTATTTAACACCCTACGTCACTGAGTGGGGGAACTTCTTCATCATGTGCTCGGGTGCCTCGGGGGAAACCCGGGGATCCCAAGCCTGCCTTTCCCTGCCCTGCTGGGAGCCGGACTGCAGCTGCCCCGCCCCTGCTCTTCCTCTGCTGGTGCTCCCAGCCTTCGCTGCATTGTAGCGTCGCACCCCCCTGCCTGCCCAGATGTCCTGGGGTTCCCACTGCAACCATGGAGTTTGATACATCTTGTCTACCACCCTGGATTTTGTGTTCATCCCTGCTGTTCCAGCCTGGTGTTCCCGAGGGTCCTGTTGGGGCACCGGGATCGGCTGCCCAGGGGGTTTGTGAAGCCTTTCCTCCCATCCCTTCCCGGCTCAGCCAAGCCGCCATTGGTGTGTGCTCCCCAAGCTCGCTCCGGAGCGCCCCCTGCAGCCGCGGGGGAACCATCGCACCTGCCCTGCTCACCAGGAGCCGCCAGCGCCCCTGCCGGCCGTGAGCATCACTGCACCAAAGGGGAAAGGGCCTGACAGCCGAGAAGGTGTCACTGGGTTCTCGTTCTGTTTGCTGTTACTGTTGTTTGTTTGCCTTGTTTTATATATAAATATATACATATTAGTAAAGACCTGTTATTCCTAGTCCTGATATCTTTGCCTGAAAGCCCCTTAATTTCAAAATCATAATAATGCGGAGGGAAGGGGGTTACATTTTCATTCCAAGGGAGCTTCTGCCTTCCGTAGCAGACACCTGCCTTTCAAACCAAGACAATCAGCCAGGTTAGTCAATGCACAATCAACAATACACACTAAGATGATGGAGTAGTTTTCTCCGTAGAATCAAATCTATTATTAGTCCAATATTTTAATTAAGTAAAAATTGGATTCCCCTTGTGATTTAATGATTAAGGCTGCATCAAATGACATTGATCTGAGGCTAGAAATGACATTTTTCATCTTCATTTTATGCTTACATTTTTTCCAGCCATATTTCATTATTCTCATCAGGAAATTTACTTAAGAAAGAACTAATATACAGAAAATCATTTGCTTCAATATTTATTTTCTCACTTTCTTCTCCTTTAAGGTCTTATTTGCAAAGTTGTTGATGCAACTGCTGATACATCTAAATGTCTGGTGGGTTTTCTGAATTCCCATGCATTCAGGACCTTGGTGATCCTTCCCACATACTCAGAGCAGGCACACATCCATCAGCATTTCGTTTTCTGTTGTCTATGCACTCAAATATTTTGAAACAGACATTTTCTTCTTAATAATTCTATCATTGTATTCTATTCTTAATAACATGATGAGCTTCTATTTTAATTGATATTATTCCCACTTAGGCTGGTTTAAGTAGGTGCCCAACACTGTACTTTCAAAGGTTCCTTTGTTGCCTTACTGAAGGAATGTTGGAGTGTTCCCTGAAATAGCTCAATTGGTTTGGATTCTTTCTTCTTTTCTTCCGTGCAGTCCTATTCATTCACTTTCAAGTTTGTAGTTTCTTGCACTCTCTTCAATAATTACACTTTCATCTCCCAAACTTTCCTTTTTTCATTAAAGAACTTCAGTTTAATGCTGCCATGAAATTCAGCTGGTTCCCATATTTGTGTCTATTCCCATTTTTGTGTATTCTGTATGAATTTCCTTTCAAGGTAGCTGGTATGACAGAGCTTTTCTCAATGCTTTGCAGTAGCCATTTTCCCCCCTCAAATGTGAGGCCCTTGACATTTTTATTCACTTTGAGAAGGAAAATTGCATTGTTCAGAATACTATACTCCATGCTAGAACACCTGATTTAGACCATTTATCTTAAAAACAGAACTTTAAAATCAACCTTCAGGTTGGCAACTTTGTCCTGTAATAATTTAATGATTTCATTTTTGATTGCTGGTTTGCGAAGGATCTGTCATCAGATCTATAGAAAAGACAAAACCTCCAGATTGCCTTTGTCCTGTTGTATCTTAAAAAGAGAAATGTTTTTCCTCTCACAGCTGGCTTGAATGTGCATGGTACCTGGGAAACCTCAGGCAGTTTTTCAGGCTTGTGTGATTATGCACTGAAATGTCCTCTTGACATGGGCAAATCTCCTGCAGTGTCAGCAGCATTCTGAGCAAAAGCTAAATTAATTCTGAAGGACTTCTTTAGGTCTTGGTGACTGGTGGATACAAGAGGCTATAATTGCTGAGCTATAGTCCTGCTTTTAATAGTTATTACTTTATATTTTTTTAATAGTTATACTTTGGATTTGCCTATCAGTAAAAAATAATACAAAGCAAACAAACCCAACAACAGTATATAATAACTTGTCTTCCAGTTCTTAATATTTCTTAAATAATTGTTCTATGATTTCTGCTTCCCAGGGAGAGGGTCAATTGAAAGGGAAGTGTATGCAAATTCTCTGATATTAAATTTGAGGACCCAATTATTAACATTATTTATTGGGGTCGCTTAACTACCCCAATAGAGAGCTGTGGGAAGGAGGTAACTCCCACTTTCTGAGAAGGTGAAACACTTTCCTGTCTTCTCATTTATTAATAGAATCCACCCTGCGTTGCACAGGAGAATACAAAGTACAGAAGTAATAGAAAAGCAATATAAATGTGTTACAGTGGCACCACTGATAACACTGGCTGTAAAATTTAAATATACTGAGAATGGATTTAAATTAACAGTTCTTGGAACTGTACCTTGTTAAACTCACTCATACATGACAATTTTATTACGTTCTTGTTGCACATATAGTGCTGGAATTATACATGCGAAGAACATCCATCATGAAAAAATGAATTTTTGTGTGTTCAACGGGTAAGATTATAGTGGTTAAACACTGTAATTAGGATAATCATGGTGATAGGAGGCAGTGAATCCGTTGCTGCCTCTGCTTTGGATTTTGTTTGAATGCTTTTCCATGAAAGCTGTTAGCAGCAGAGAGGGACCAGCAGGGAAAGGAAAGGGGAGATGCACTGGCATTTGATTAGGTGCATTTCTCGTTAATGCAAGTACACTTACACAGAGACGTTGCACATTCTCAAGCTGCAAATTGAACAGACAAGGCAGGTAAACAGATATTTAACCCAACAAAGAGCAGGACTACTCCTTTAGCAAGGTCAGGAGTCCTTGTAATGAACAATTATCTCAGGACAAGCTCTTAAACCTCATTTAATTAGGGTATGACCTGGCCTGTTTTCTTTGAGAAAACATTTGTCTATCTGCTTCCTGAATAAGATTGTGCGACCCAAAAGCATTCTTAGTTGTTTAACAATAGTAGTTCTGCCCCTGAAGATCTGTCCACCCTTGACTAAAATTTTATGGAAGGAGTTGCATAAGTATCAATGGTGCCTTCATCAAATGGCAGGATTTTTTTCACAATATAGATTACTAAAAAAAGAAGAGAACAATATTTTGGAGGCCCACAGTATTCAGGTTTGAATATCAGTTTATTTAATTTGAAAGGCTTTTTGATTTTACTTTACACACCAAAAATTTTGCAAAACTTACTGACTGCAGCCTTTGCTCTGCAGAAGCAGCTGGAAAGCTCTTACTTGTAATGAAACACTAGATAAAAACTCATATATACTCGCAATAGACTAAAATTCCAAAATCTAGTGGATGCTGTTCTTTCTATGAGAAAGAACCCAAATGGGTGGGAAAGAAGAATAATTTTCTCCAGGTTTAGGTTTTTTTGGGAGGGAGCATGTGTGTAAAAAGCTATGCAGCAGAAACACAGACTTTTAATCTTTTTTCCCACTCACACACTGTCAGATGCCAATCTCCGCCAAGCCCCTTGGGAATGCAGTTTCTGACTGAGTGGTCAGACAGGGATGCAGGAATACCTGGCTGGATGGCTCTGCTGGCCACAACATCTCCAAGGACCTCATTAGTTCTTTGGAAGGAGATAATTTTCCATCCTCTGCTTTTTGTTGGTAGCTCCAGTCTCTCTCTCTCTCTCTCTCTGTGTCTCTCTCTTTCTCTCTCATTTTACTTCCAAAATGGCTAAATTGGGTATTGTGGTCCAGAGTAGATAGATGTCAAAGACAGGGTAAAGCACTGATTATCCTTTTGGAAAATCTGAAGAACTTCAACAGGGCCCATCCTCTGAGAGTGTGTGAGATATTCTTCCTTTTCTCTTTTCCTGTGGCACAGTTTTTGTAGAATAGCCCTAATCTTTATTGCTTTGTGGTATATAGTTTTTGCCATTAATGGTCTTCAGGATTGATTAAATGCCTGAGCCTCAATGTGCTTTCCATGAATGGTTATCAGGATTGATTAAATGCCTCAGCTTTAATACTTAATCAACTCAGCCGTTGATTGCTGTACACTACAAAATCATCAGATTTTTCCTTAAATATGATGCAAGAAGGATTTTCCTACTGCCCCTGGCATCTTACTGCCTCAAGGGAGCTCGTGGGAAGAGTTTTTCATTATGTTCATGTTCTTTACATATAGATAACAACAATGGAACCAGCTGAAAGGAAATACTACGCTCACCATTTATATTCACTAATAAAATTTGGGACAAGGAATACCACACAAAACAATTTAGATGAGATAATATAAGTTGTCTGCATTAAAAAGAATTTTAAAAAAGAGATTATTTGTAAGTGTACTCTGTATGTTTGGGTTTGTTTTTTAATCCACATGTCACTGCCAGGAAATAAGACTGCATTGATTTTTACAAGACTTAGTCTGTGTAGTTGATGTTGCCACATGAATAAATTACTAAGTATTCATTCTTTATTTAGATTCCACTGTATTACAAATAAATTCTTAGCTCATAATTTGCACTTTCAGCAAGTACCTTGTGGTTGAGTGTCAAAATACATTCAGCAAATCCTCCTGGCTAATTGGTAAACAGGAAAAACTAATTGTAGTTTATAGGAACATAATTAGGCTGGAAGGAGAACCATGATCCCTGAGTTAGGGGGAAAATAAAAACCTGCATGGTTCTCCAGCCAAGTTGTCTCTGGGACAACCAGGAGCCTGGGGGACCAGGTGATGCCCAAATGAGTGGGAAACTACAGTATCTATTCATATGTCCTGCTTGCCTGATCTGCTGAGGCTCTTTACAAGGTTAATTCAGCATCTGGGTGTTATTTGTGATGCAATAAAGACTATATAAGTAGTAATTAATATCTGAAAATAGTAATGGGATAATGAAAAAATTAAGACAAAGAAAACTGTAAGTGAACAAAGGAAAAATTAGTATAAATTGCTTAACTCTAAACTAGGAAATTTCTGGATTAAATCATAAAATAATGGAGTACTTGGTGAGATTGGAAGGATGTGTGTATAAATTGTTGGAGTGGGATTCAGTATGATCTGTACTTTCAAGCTGAAATTGGAATATCCTAGCAAGATGCCTGTCGCAGCTGCGGGATGGATGGGAAGAAAAGCACGACACAAAGTCCAAGTCCAGGGAGAGAAGCCATTTTATTTATTAATTAATATGGCCTTTTATAAGGTGGTTCGCAAAGATGGCAGGAGGCCACTGGTCCTTTGACCAGCCACCCCTCAGCATGATTGGCTAGTATTCTAGAACACCCATTTCAAAATATTTTCCACAATACCATAGCAAAGCTAGGAAAACAAGTAGCAGGCGTTAGATAAAGAATTGGTTTACAAAACCGTCTCTCTGTTTCTTGTAGCTCGTGTGAGAAAGACAAAGTTCTCACAGAATGCTGCAGAAAGCTGGAAAACTTCTCTGTTAAAGGCTTTTCAGCATCCACAGACTCCAGGGATTGAAGCTGTAAATTCCAGAACAGTTCAAATGCCTTGATATTTGTGTAGATCTAATGTCAGCTAATAACTGTACCCCATTTAGGGAACTGCTAAGTTCAAACAAAAGTCATCCTGATTAATGTTGTAGTGGAGATCACAGAATCACAGAATTTACTAGGTTGGAAAAGACCTTTGAGATCATCAAGTCCAACCTACAACCTAACACCGCTTCATCAACTAAACCATGGCGGTGACTCCCTGGGCAGATGATTCCAGTGCCCAATCACTCTTTCAGTGAAGAATTTTTTCCTAATGTCCAACCTACACTTCCCCTGGCGCAGCTTAAAGACTGTGTCCTCTCGTTCTGTCAATGGTTGCTTGGGAGAAGAGACCGACCCCCACATGGCTACAACCTCCTTTCAGGTAGTTGTAGAGAGTGATAAGGTCTCCCCTGAGCGTCCTTTTTTTCCAAGCTAAACAACCCCAGCTTCCTCAGCTGTTCTTCAAAGGGCTTGTGTTCCTGGCACTTCACCAGTCTTGTTGCCCTCCTCTGGATGCATTCATCATCACTCTCTGGGCTTGGCCATGCAGCCAGTTCTTAACCCAGCAAAGAGTGTACCTGCTCAAGCCCTGGGCTGCCAGCTTTTCCAGGAGTATGCTGTGGGAGACCATGTCAAAGGCTTTGCTGAAGTCCAGGCAGACAACATCTACAGCCTTCCCTGCATATACCAGGCAGGTCACCTGGTCGTAAAGGAGATCAGGTTGGTCAGGCAGAACCTGCCCCTTCTAAACCCATGCTGGCTGGATCTGATCCCCTGGCCATCCTGTAGGTGCTGTGTGATGGCACTCAAGATGATCTGTTCCATTATCTTGCCGGGCACTGAGGTCAGGCTGACAGACCTGTAGTTTCCCGGATCCTCCTTCTGGGCCCTCTTACAGATGGCCATCACACTGGCCAGTTTCCAGTCATCTGGGACCTCCCCGCTGAACCAGGACTGATGATAAATGATGGAGAGTGGCTTGGCAAGCTCATCCACCAGCTCCCTCATCACCCTAGGATGGATCCCATCTGATCCCATAGATTTGTGAGCATCTAAATTGGTCGGCAGGTCTCTGACTGCTTCCTCCTGGATTACAGGGGGCTGTTCTTTTCCCTGACCCTATCTACCAGCCCAGGAGAACAGCTGTCCTGAGGACAACCTTTCTTTCTGTTAAAAATTGAGGCAAGGAAGGTGGTAAGTACCTCTGCCTTTTCCTCATCTTTAGTTACTAAATTCCCTCCCACATCTCATAGAGAATGGAGGTTGTCCTTGTCCTTCCTTTTGCCATTAATGTATTTATAAAAATA
This sequence comes from Gymnorhina tibicen, assembly GCA_013399875.1. Lineage (NCBI taxonomy): Eukaryota > Metazoa > Chordata > Aves > Passeriformes > Artamidae > Gymnorhina > Gymnorhina tibicen. Next base: position 17,177 of record VXAZ01004665.1, read on the forward strand.
TTTTTTATTGTCCTTCACGGAAGTGGCCAGATTGACTTGTCACTGGGCTTTTGCCTCTCTAATTTTTTTCCTACGTGAACTAGCAACTCCCTTAAACATTTCCTGAGATACCTCACCCTTCTTCCAAAGGTGATACACCCTCTTTTTTTTCCTTAGCTCCTTCAAAAGCTCCTTGCCCATCCAGGCCTGTCGCCTTCCTCATTGGCTCATCTTCTGGCACATGTGTGACACTTGACATGTGGCACTGTGAAGACACACAGTCTGTTCCTGTGTCTTCAAGATTTCTGTTTTGAAGCATGCCCATCCTTCCTGGACTCCTTTGTTTTTAAGGGCTGCTTCCCAAGGTACTCTCTGAAAAAGTCTCTTGAATAGCCCAAAGCCTGCTCTCTGGAAGTCCAGTGTGGAAGTTTTACTGATGCCCCTCCTTGTTTCACCAGACATTGAAAACTCTATGATTTCACGGTCACTGTGCCCCAGACAGCCTCCAACCACATCTCCCACCAGCCCTTCCCTGTTTGTGAACAGCAGGTCTGGCGTAGTCCCCGCTGGTAGGCTCTCTCACCAGCTGTGTCAAGAAGTTGTCTTCCATACACTCTAAGAACCTTCTAGACTGCCTCTTCTCTGCTGTGTTGAGTTCCCAGCAGATATCTGGCAAGTTAAAGTCACCTACAAGAACAAGGGCTGGTGATCTTGAAACCTCCTCCAGCTGCTTATAGAATAAGTCNGGTCTGGCGTAGTCCCCGCTGGTAGGCTCTCTCACCAGCTGTGTCAAGAAGTTGTCTTCCATACACTCTAAGAACCTTCTAGACTGCCTCTTCTCTGCTGTGTTGAGTTCCCAGCAGATATCTGGCAAGTTAAAGTCACCTACAAGAACAAGGGCTGGTGATCTTGAAACCTCCTCCAGCTGCTTATAGAATAAGTCATCTACCTCTTCATCCTGGTTAGGTGGTCTATAACAGACTCCCACCAGGATGTCAGCCCTGTTGGCCATCCCCCTGATTCTTACCCATAGGCACTCGACCTTATCATCATTAATCTCAATTTGCATGGCGTTGAGAGCCTCCCTAATATATATAGCCACCCCTACACCTCTTCTCCCTCGCCTGTCTCTTCTGAAAAGCTTGTAGCCATCCATTGCAGCTCTCCAGTTATGCGAGTCATCCCACCACGTTTCCGTGATGGCGACTATGTCATAGTTTTCTTGATGTACCATGGCTTCCAGTTTCTCTTATTTGTTACCCATTCTGCATGTGTTAGTGTACATGCACTTCAGCTGGGCTGCTCATTTCACCCCTGACTCTGGCTCACCACCCTTGGGCTTGTTTCTGGAGAGCCAGTTGCATCCTCTTCCCCCTTCGAACCTGGTTTAAAGCCCTCTCAATCAGCCCTGCCAATTCATGGGCTAGAATTCTTTTGTCCTTGAGATGAGATAAAGAGTAGAGAAAAATGAAGATTATGTCAGCTTTAAGGAAAAAAAAGGAGCTGAAAAATACCCTGAAAGATTTTTCTTTCAGGGAGAAATGCAATTCCTTCTACTTCTTCCAGGGGAAGTGGGCAGACAGGGTGCCATACAGCAGGAGACAAGGAAGGGCTTGTGCAGAGCATGAGAATCCTACAAACAAAAAAGGTGGAGAATAAAATGTCTTAACTTAATCCATGTGCCAAGTCAGTATTGGAGCCAGGATTAATTTCTGGATTTAAAACAAAACCATGCTCCCACAGTTCATGTACAAACACCCAAGATTCAGTAATTGTTAATAAGGTAATTCCTTTCCCTGGCTCATCCCATGATACCCTGCATTTGTTAAAGTCCTGGCAGGCACTGAGCACATAGGTTCTCGAGGAGCAGGGAGTAAAAAACAAGCTGAAGGTCATATTTTTCCTGTTACAAATAACAGTGATGTGGCTTTGGGTACCTGGATCCTAAAGACCTGTGAGTCCCTCAGCATATCTACAAAAATACACCTTCATAGTTGTGTGACTGCATTTCTTTTCCAATTACCGTTTACAGCATCATCTGACTCTGTTTCAAAGCCCTCTCTCTTATTTTTTCTGTAATGCACCATGATGAGTGTCTGATAAATATTAGCAAAATGTAATTTAGAGTTAGGAAAGATTGCTATTTACTGTGTTTTGTCATGGTCTTTCCTCCTTGAAATATTTTGTGTCACAAACTGATTTTTGCCTGATGCAGAGTTACAGAATAGAAGTACCTTTTGTTTTAACACATTTACTACAGAAACAATTCCCAATTGAGCTGGCACTATAAATGCTTTTAGCGCTATTTTTCTTCTTTTAAACTTATGGGCTAAGTTAAGCGATGCAGACACTGTTTATTCTGAGTATTAATTATGTGTTCTTTGGGTAGGGCTTTGTTTTACTCTTTTTGTATGAAAAACAGCAGGCTGCTGGCATTGCAATCTAGAAAAAAAAGGAGAACCTAGAATAACATTTAGTGATGTGCCTTTCTGTGCCAGGTTCTTCTCAGGTAAAAGGCTGGTGAAGATCAAACCTGTTGTTTTGCTGAAAATTTTAAGGAATATAAAAGCATCATTTGATTGAATATCACCAGAGCGTAACTGCTTTTCAAGTGCTATCTTCTTAAAAAATAAAGACTTTCTCTGTTGTTTTTTTTTTTTTT